>JAANDH010000186.1:323692-352027 GCA_011799765.1 Nymphaea thermarum | reverse complement strand
TATATATATATATATATATATATATATATATATATATATATATATATATATATATATATATATATCCAAACATGGACTTTCGATTTTGCACACATGTGCTTTTGATAACTAGTCAAATGAGTTTGGTCATTGCGACCTCCTTTCTGATTACTAATCCCTCTCCCAAAGTTACAATTAAAACTAGGGCGGGTGCCCTGGCTTGCTTGGCTTGGACGAGGACCATGGCAAAATGCGATGGCCCAAGGCATGATCAGGTTCCCCCTCCATGTGCGGTGGTTGAGGACCATGGGCAAATTCAGACCTGCTAACATCATAGATTTTTCAAGTGATGTCAGCTCTCCTTGGTGAAAACTCGTGTGCATTGAGTATTTCCCAAAAATACCTATAATCAATGGATAGAATTGCAAAGTCAAATTTGTTATTTTAGAGAGGTTTCATAAAGATTATGTTAATCTAGATAGAAAAATAAAATTATTATTTGCAGCCTACTTTGTTATCCCTAGACTTATGCACTAAAAATTATATGAGTGAAAATTAATATTGGCTGTCAAAGCATTACAAGTATCCCTCTCTAGGATACGTCATACCATCTGATTTGTATTGATATAGAAAGTAAGGAGGAATAATTTGTCAAAGACTAGAAGGTTCTGTAAGTTCTTTGATATCCTTCCCATGGAATTGAAGGGTTGCTAGCTCAAGGAGAAATCAAACTTGTGGTCAGTCCATTCCTGGGTTGGTTTTGATATGCAATGTTACAAACCAGATAGGATATCAAAATAAGAAAAACTAATGAAACGATGTTATGTGCTATTACATAAAGGGTTAAGTTGATTTAATGTGTTGTCTTGGACGGAACCAACCCTCTACTGAGAATAACAGATATCATATGCCAGGTGAAAGGAATTATTTAACAATATGAAAACTGTTAAAGTATATTTTAAATTTTATTCTTGAACAGGGTGCAATTAAGCTTAGGATGAAAACAGTCAAATGTGCCCAAATATGGTGCTCTAGATATGAATTACAACATAAGCAAGTTATGTTCCTTGGGTATATCACATGCAAATGTGGTGTCTTTTATTGCCTAACAAAAGTAGAAGCTGGGTTAGGAAAAACCAAAGAATATTTACAAAATCTAGAGCTACTTTAATCTAGCAACTTTGGAGAGCTAAAGTGATAACTCAAGAAAGCTTGGGTGGACTACCATATGGATTGATGTCCTACTAATACTTCATGGCATACCTATGACCAGCTAAAGCATATGATGGCACTAAGGTGAGAATTTCAACCTATTAGAAGCAAGGTAAGAACAAATTAACAAGCATTTTTGTGTGTGTGTTAGATAGTCATGATAGTTTTCTTTTTTTCTTTTTCCTTTCATCTCATCTTCCAATTACAAGCATTGGTTGTGTGTGTTAGGTAGTCATGATCATTTTCCTTTCATCTCTCTCTCTCTCTCTCTCTCTTGTTTTCTTTCCCCTCTCTCCCTCTCTAGTGGAACACCCCCTCCAGCCCAGTGAGAAAAAGAGATAGGAGAGGAAAGAATTAAAAGTAAAAGGGAATCCACCTATTTAGCCATCCATCCGGTAACAACCGGCAAGGAGCAAATCTGAATCATCCTCTATGTCTGTATTTGTGTGTATATATACATACAACACTATATATATATATATATATATATATATATATATATATATATATATATATATATATAATGGAAAATTGGTGGCTAGCAGACCCTCATATTGCTTTGATCAATGAATAAATTTCTTCAACCAGGCATCATTCTCCTTGAAGTTCAACTATCTTCTCCACAAACTTTCTATAATAATACCATAAGTTTGATTGATGGTGTTTTCATGGATGGTGTTAGGACATACACAAATATGTATGGTGTTGCGTGGAAACTTCTTAAATCTGTGGTAGGCCGTGTTAGACACTGACACCAACATTTTCCTTTGATACTTCAGTTTTAAAACATTAAGTTTTCGGTCTACTGTTTTCTTTCTTCTCTCCTTTTTCTTTTTCCACTCGTTTCTCTCGCTCCCTCATTCTATCTCTCACTCCTTTTTTTTTCTTTCTTTTTTCCCTCCATTTTCTATCCTATGATTCTTCCTCCTTTCAATTAAGTCACACATGAATCTCTCTCTTTCTCTCTCTCTCTCTCCCTCTCTCTCTCTCTCTCATTGGGAAAAATACTTTAAAAATAGTAAAGGACTGTTCTTTTTTCTAAAGGATTGAAAGGGCGATTAAGTGTCCTCCCTTTTAAAAAATGACATAAGAACCAAGGCGGTACATTTCTATTAAAAAAATTAAACAACAATTTATTAGTTGTGTGTGTGTGTATCTATAGTCATGTCCAAGTGTCTTATTCTTTAGGGCTCCAAGTATCCAACAGTCATGGCCATGTCTGACACTAATACTGGTGTTTGGGTTCATGAAATGTGTGTGTAATATATATTTATATATTTATAATGATATTTATAGACACACATTGTATAGGTGTATATACACTTTTTTGTATGCATATTAGATAGATATATAATAGATATAGATTTATCATCATTCATATTTTTTGTACTTTTTTTTTCAAACTTTTAAGGTCAACCCTCAACCTTAGTTCAAGTGGCCCAACAACTCCAAATAGACATGATGGAGCCAAAAAGACACGCTGGAGCATCTGTAGAAATAAAGGGCTTTCTACAATATTCAAAATCCTATGCTTCCTCAGCAATTTTGGTGAAATGTATTGGACAAGCTCTCCGTCCATAATTTCTTTTTCTTTCTTAGAAAAGTCCGGCGAGCGGCCGGAACAAGGAGAGGGATACCACAGCACCACGGTCTATTAACCTTTTATTCCTTTTGTTGTGCTTTTATATGCTTATGTGAAGAACCATTGTCGGTTTTGTGAGTTTATAATTTTTAGTATTGTATAGATTGTTGTTGCATTATTTTAGACCTGTTCATCATGAATCTTTATTTGGTAATAAACCCTATGGACATATTTCTACAAAAGAAAACTAGTGATGATACTTCAAAAGAGTGAGAGACTAAAAAAAATAAGCAACAAGAGAAGCCCCAACCAGAAACCCTACAAATCTAATAGACAGGCTACAAAACCAGCACCTCTAGTAAAGAAGCACAAATTTTATAATGCTCATAATAACAGAACAACTTTCTAAAACTAGAGGAAGTAATGTAGATGGTATAACTAGAACATGTCAAAGGCATTCTATTAAAGTAGACACAAAAGGATGAATATTGAATAATTACTGTAAGCTTGTGGGTGAACAACAGCCTTAGCTATAGGAGAAAAGAGCTAGGCAATTTTACACGGTTACTACTATTAATCTTGAAGACAAACAAGTATACTGACTCTACTCTATTTTTGTTCCATGTTATCCTGGAATGTTGTCTGACAATGATGCTACATGCTCCTTCCCCTATGCTCATGTTGGTGCAAGTTTGGACTTTTGTGATATTACTATGGGTTTTTCCTGGAAGTTATATTAAGTCAGTCTGTGAAAGTATTTACATAAAATACATATTATGAACACTAGACAAATCTATCTTCTGATTTAGATACTAAAGACATATCAGGTGATAGTGTCATTAGGCATCATAGTTTTATGAGCATACAAAGATTTAGAAAGATGAAAGCACTTATTGTGGGACCTAATTTACTACATGGTTATGCAAAAATAAGTCTCTCAATAAGACTAGGATAGCATGGATTAGATTGTTACTCATTAGAAAATGTAATCAATAATCTTCATCAAGATAACATTGCTTAGGCATTGACAATGAGTACTAATTTGACACACGGAGTTCAAAAGGTAAAAGGATAGACTAATTTGACATGGGGAAACCAATTCACAATGTCACACCTCAAAAAAGTTCAGCAATTATCAATATTTGGTAGCGATCAAATCAGGCTCTAGTTTTTACAAGAATCAAATTTCAGTTTTGGGATTGAGGAAAACTAACTTTTTTGGGAGATATCTTCTTGTGCAGTAGTGTGTGCAAGAAATTCTATTCAAAGATCAACATCCATTGCTTAATTGTAATGGCAACTAGCTACTGAGGAAGAAAGGGTTTATATCTCCAATAACCAAGTGAAATTACCAATAACAATTGACCATTACCTGGATGAAAAGGAAGGAAGGTAGGAAAAAGCCATATCTCAGGGGGCAATGGGTTGTTGCCAGACCAATCGTATAACCCAAGCACCTATAATAGTTAATCAATAAATATTAACTTGCTTCAGTCCCTCGTTTTCTAAAAATACATACTTTTGTGAAAAAAAAGGCGTTATATGTTACATATTCAGCTTTTTCAAAATTTCATATTCTAAAAATGTAGACTAATGAACGAAGTTTGTGCAGCATGTACCAATACAAATGCAGAATTCATAAAGGGAAATTCCGCAGTGCACTTTAAACTACCAATGAATATTAAAAGCAATAATAAAGCATTCATATTGTTAAAAACACACCTAAACTTTTGCACCATTGATTAAAAAAAAGACATTTTGATCCGTTTAACCTTGGTTCCTCATATTCAAGGTCAACCAATGATGTTTGAACCTTTGTGTTGCTTTTTAATTTTCAGTTCTATTTTTTTTTTCCCTTATCGTCAACTATTCAGTTACCAAGTAATTCATTAAGCGGAAGACTAGCCTCAATTATCCTCTCAATCAAATATTCAGTATTTGCAGTTTGTGTTTCTTTCTCACAAAACCTTGACCATATGACAGTTTATTCTTATAGGTTGTTTTTGTTGTGCCACTTAATGCAAACTTATGTCACATAGATGCAGGCTGCCTGTGCATTGCAGTGTGCAGCAGGTTCCAAAAAAATGTGGGTGTGGCTGTAGCGAGTGCATACATATATAATCTGTTATATAAGTAACTAAAGTTTGACGGTTTATTGCATTTTTAATTTTGTATCAAGGTTATGTTAAGCTCACTCAAAATTCAAATAAACTAATAAAAGGATGAGAGGCCCGATCGTCCTCCTTAACGGAGGGCAGCCAACAACCTTAATCATCCTTTACAAAGGACGAGCAAGTCTGTAATCTTCATTGAAAAAATTAATATGTAGACTAATAAAATATGATGTCCTTTAAAAAGGATGTCAAGTTTCTCGTCCTTTAAAAATAACTCTCTCTTAAAAGAGAGGGGAAAGAAAGAGGTAAAAACAGAGAAAACGGGAAGAGAGAAAGAAGATGGGAGAGGGAAAAAACAAGAAAACAAGAGAGAGGTGTGGTCTGCAGCACCCGACTTGGTCAAACCAAGTCAGGTGCCATGTCAAACTGTGGATTCACCCACACCCACATCGGTGATGGTGCAGCGCCATTTTTGACATGTCCTTGTGACTTATATGCAAACTTGACATAGACAACACAGTTCACTTTTTTTATTATCCATTAAAAGAGAGAGGGGGTCAAAGAAAACATAACAACATCAGGACCTTGTGTTTGTTTTGATGTTGCCAAACGTTAACCTATATTATAAAAACTTTCCCTTTTCAGGAGTAAGTTTTTACATGATTCGAAGGATTATATTTCGATGGAATGACCTCTTACAGGATCATATTTATGTAGTTCAAATATCATCATTTCAAGTAACTAAGAAAAAAAATCAAGGGACTGAACTATTGGTGTTTTCTCAATTACATAGCAACCAACAATATTGAAGACACTATGGTGAATTTATCATCTTTAGAAAATGTGCTTCTATTGAATGGTGACATACACATGCAAGTTTCCTGCCGTCATCGCAGACTAGCTTACCTCAAAGCAGAAGTTATAATTCTTCAAAACTTAATAACCTAGTGTATGAGCTCCTCTACACCCAAATGGTATGCATGCATTCATCTACTATATGTAAAATTTATTGTACTAGTTTCTGTTTTCCACCACATTATGACATAAGAAATGCATCATCTATCATGCATGTCTGTACTTAATATTTTCTGACAAGAGGTATTAAATGAGGTCACAATGTCCATGTATTGTAGCCAAATTGCTCATAGGAAAGGGTGCATTTGAAAAAGACACAAGCATCTTAATTGACAATATAAAACAAGATATGTTAATATATTGAAATCCATAAATGTGCAGAAAAACAATTAGGGGTCCAATTCCATACCGAAAGCCACATCTTTCCCCATGATGGTATGAAAATCACACCACCTCGATCAAGGATCCATTTTCGTGCTTTCTCCAATGGACACGATTCCTTTACATCAAGTCTCTCACCAAGCAATCTTAAAGTGATGTAGTTTAATGCTGTACCGAACATAGTACTAGGACCTTCGATGTGAAATCCCCAGCCTCCATCTTCATTCTAAAACCATAATAGGGACAATAGTGTAACTCCCTCAAAAAAATTTAAACATCTCAGAGAAAAGATCTAAGTTCCATCAACAACAAAGAAGAGTAAAGAGAAAAAAGAGAAATAGAGAAATGTAAAAAAAAACAAAGAGGAATGTATAATGTTCATCCTTGCCTGATGATTATATATATAATTACACATCTCTTGTATATGCACTGAAGATAGAACATTATGCAACGCTCCAGTAATATATAGAACAATTACCTGCAGTACAACATGCAAAAATGTTGATCATTCCTGCCCACTTATTTTTTTCTTTTGAAAGTATAGAAGAAGGAAATGCCGTCCAATTGTTTGGATTGTTATGTCCATCCCGTTAACAAAATACCACAAAAAAAAACCACCAATTATATCTCCCCCTCCTGAAACTGAATAGTTATAAGGAAAAATTGCAAACGGTGCATAACATTGCATGGTTTCTCAATTACATGCCTAACATTTTTAAAAAATTACATTTAAGTGGCTAATGTTTGCAGGCAAATCTCAAAGAGGTAGATTTCGCTTGCCCCCATTGAGATAACTCTAGTTACTTAATGACCAACATTTCCATTTGATGTGTTTGTTTTAATGACCTCACTAGGGCTTTGGGTACGCCTTCTCTGTCCTCTCCCTTTTGTTCACTCTCTGCTTCCGTAATCATGGTGGAAGATGGATAGATGAATGGAATAAAAGGATTTAGAGGAAGGATGGGCAGAGTATTTTCACCTAACTCAAAAGGGGAAAGGAAAACCTTAAGAGGGGAGGGAGGGAGAGGCACTCGTCAACTAAGCCTTGAGCAGTTGGGAATGTAAACAAAGTGGAATCCAAGTGAAGCCTTTAACAATGCAGAGTGCTTCGCAGGTTCAATCAGAAAGGGGAAATACCGGAGGAAAATTTTAATGGAAATGTTATAGTGTAATTTTTTATTCAATTAAAAGAAACTCTTTTTTTGTACACATTTTAACTCAAGCAGTAAACTAAAATTTTTAAAATTTAAATTACACCATGTATTTTTTGGAAAAGACATTGAAAAAAATAAAAATTTTTAATTGCACCATGTATTTTTTGGATTTGAATTCAGTTGGCCCTACCCACATTGAGAGGTTGGACTGTCGGCCCACCCCTGAAGAAAATCCTGGCTCTGCCCCGGCTGGTAGGCCCAGCGGGGCTCCATTGGGTGGTGGACAAAGCATTGGTGTGTGTGTCTGTGTGCACATATATAGGAGAATTATATGTTGCCGTTTGTAGGATGTTCACTAAATTTATAGTAATCACAGTTTATGGTGGCTTTAGCAACAATTTATAGTCTAGTTAATAACGAATTTTTAAATTTTAACCTTCCTGACAACTATTTGACACACAACGACATTGACTTTTCCTATACAAGAGATTGAGAACTAAAGAAAAACCTAGAAACTTACCAATCCAGGCATATAAAACAATGTACCAGCAAAATCGCCAGGCCAATGGCCATCATGTGCTTGTAAAGTTGAGTAGAATTTAAGAGCCCTTTGCAAAGTCTGTGTCACAGCCTCCAGTGAAGGATCTTCACCATCTTTGACGATCACTCGAGGGATGGACAAGGCACATGGATTTTCTCTTGCAAACTGCATTAGTTTAAAACAAGAAATGAAATACTTAAGAGAAGGCCATTAGATAGTACATACAGGCCGATAGGTGGGTTATGCATGATAAAAAAAAATTCTTACCAAAAGGATGATGAAACAACTTTGAAGTTAATCACTAAAACATGAATTCCATAATTTTTTTAGAGTGACATATTTGATAATAAAATATGTCCAAACGCAAACCCAACTAATAATGTAAGAGAAGGCATTCAATTTTTTTCTATTTTCATACGTGCACATACAATTAAAAAAAAAAAGAATCATTTGCCTAAAGCCCGGCCGGCAACCAGGCGGGCCTTTTCCGAACGAAAGCCCGATTGGCATTAAAATAAAAGTTAATACTTTTATAGTTTACTTTTAGAAATTACATTTAATTTTTTCAAAAAAATGCAAAATAATTGTCCGGTCTACCGGACTGCGGACAGGCCAGCTACAGTTTGGTTCTATCAGGCCTATAGCCCTAGGGCTGAGCCTAATAAGTCTGGTTCTATCAGGCCAGCTACAGTATTCAAACCCAGCCCAGGCCTAGGTCGAGCCAGTTACTTGGTATCGGTCGGCCGCCAAGCCAGGTGCCAAGCATTAAATGTATAAAGGGTCTTTGGAAGACGGGATAAAAAAACCGAAAGGAAAATTGGGTTTGCGACACCAAAGAAAGCAAGACACAACGCTCAAGATAAGTCTTTTAGAACAAGGATGTCAAATATGAAAAAAAATGTCAGCCTACTCTATTTAACGCAAAGGAATTATTCACAATGGCCGGGTTGGGCCTGTAGCTGGGGGTCGAGCCCGGATCCCCACACCCTGTTATTGAGCCCATCATTGGGCCTCATCGCGGGCTTGGTCTGAACCAATGACCTTACTTGAACCCGTGATGCACCCTCAATTTGCCAATACCAAAATATAATTTTTTAACTTTAGGTGGGCTTTATAATGCATAATGATTCATGAGTTGACCTTTTGCACATAATCGTACCAACCCCTGAGATAATGAAGTTTGCCCAACATCGCTGGTGCTTTTCACGTACTTGAGAACAACTTGAAATGAATGACTGATGGAATTAAAAGGATAAATGTGCCAAAGAATTATGATGAAGTTTAATTCTATACATCTACCTTCATATCAAGTCCTTACGATGATTATATATGAATCAAAATCAGTTTATTGCTAAATGTTGTTGTTGGATGACAAAATATCTAAAATTTGTCACTAAAAGCACCATATTACAGGAGTATTAGGAACGTTTTATTGTGCAGCAAAAGTGCACAGTGTTTTTAAACAAGGTTTACGATGTTTTTACTGATAGACTCTAAATATGTAGCCATTCAGCTGTCAGTTGATTTCAATATATATATATATATATATATATATATATATATATATATATATATATATATATATATATATAATATTTGTGTTTGTATGTGTAAGAATTCAATACGGCTGTATGGAGGATATTACTGAATGGCTGAAAAGTAAAAAAATCTATCGTTAAAAACACCATGAATCTTTCTCAACTCATGAATGATTGCTGCATTATAAACCATCACTAATGTTCGTTACTGCAAACCAACTTGTCCTCTCTCTCTCTCTCTCTCTCTCTCTCTTCCACTTGCGTGCAGATGTGACTGCTATTGTGAAGATTCTTTTTGGCTTCCAGATGTTATTGCTAGATTCACTCACATTTTTTGTTTCTGATTTTTATTTGCCTTGCCATTGTACGTTTCCAGCTTTAATGAATTCTTTTTCAGCTCTCTCTCTCTCTCTCTCTCTCTCTCTCTCTCTCTCTCTTAAGTAGTGGGTAGCACACGAGCCTAGTCGAGCTCGAGCTCGGCTCAACTTATATTTAGTCAGCTCGAGCTCGACTCGAGCTTGATGACTTTAACTCGAGCTCGACTCAAGAAATTGTTTCCAAGCTCGAGCTCGACTCATTTATTTCTTTCTCCGCAAAAGGGAAGGGAGATAATGACATTGGCATTTAAATGCGGCAGGAGAAAAAGGTGTGTGGCGGGAGAAGAGAAAAGGTATGGGAGAGAAAAGAGAAAAAGGAAAGGGAAGAAAAATGAGAGGAAAAAAAACGAGAGGGAAACAAAACGAAGAAAGAAGAAAACTTAAAAAAAAATTAAAATCGAGTCGAGTTTAATCGAGTGGAGCTTGACTAACTCGAACTCGACTTGTTAACATACTCGAGTTTATATTTAAACACGAGTGAGTTCGAGTCGAGCCCGAGTTGGCTCCAGTCACTAGTGGGACATTTCAAGATTTAGTTATTAGTCTTTCTCTTGCTTGCATTGATTGCTATCTTCACTTCTCTATAAGACTGTCTACTTTGTTAACGCAGAGCCGGGTGTTTATTGATGTATTACCTAATGTACTTTTCAAAAATACAACTAAGGATTCACCATAATAAAAGATTAATCACCAAATTAAACTTTCTGACATAGTTCAAAGCACATTTAATGACATTGAATGTTTGCAGTATGTTCCACCAAGAGATTTGACAGTAAGAAAATAAAAAGTCCCCCCTATAACTTTTTTACATTGTTGAAAACACATCTTAGTTTTGCAATATTAACAAAAATAGCGTTTCACCAATTAAACCTTATCTGTAACTTACGCAGGTTAATAACATAAATGACTAAAATATGATCAACATAAACAAATTTAATATTCGTATGCTTACCTTGGCCTTCTACATGATATCCATTAACATTATAAGTATATATACAATTGACTATATTCAAATTCAGTTTATTGTCAAAATATAAATTCATTGGGCAATATCCTTACCTAATGTTCACACCAGAAAATTGCCCAAGAGAATTGTAGCTGTACTCACAAAGATGAGAAATATTTCCATGTTATATTTTTGTCCAAATTAAGTACATTTCACCTATTTAACGGTCATTAACTTTCTTCCATAACCTTGGAAAGAAAGCTGCCATGCACTCCTTAGTGAAAGGTTACTGTGCTTTCTGTGGTTTTGGAATTTTCTCCAGTATTAATTCACTTATTTTATATTTCAAAATTTTTTAATGGAAGTTTTAAGTGTAGGATAATTCAATTTTGGAAAATTTTAAGATTGCACAGTATTAAATATTGATTTAAAATTTTAAAATTATTAAACGTTAGAAATTTTGACTCTGCGGGTGACATATCTAGATGTAGCAACTCAGTCAATAATAGAAGCAACAGAACGCGACATATTTTTAATTCATTTAATATTTTTTTAGAAATGAAAAACTACCACACATCAGCGGCTATGACTTGATAAAAGTAAGCACAACTACCAACTGTACAAATTTATGCACGTATATGCGTTTCTCTTTTCGACCTCTATATTCACCTTTTTCTTCTTTCTCTTAATTCTTTCAGACAAGAACGCTCATGAATTAGCTGGGGGAGCTTGCGTAATTAGGGACACCAATCAATTTTTCTCTATCACGCGTTGTTGTGTGCTATTTTGACTCATTTTCTTTCTGTACACTGCTGTATACATGGTTGTTCTTGATCATTTCTGGTGGTCCGTTAGATATTCTTTCTGTCCAGAGTGAGTTGCCTGTTTCACTTTTTCAATTTCGTTTTTTGTCTTTACAACAAAATCAGTTTTCTATTAACGAAAGTACTTTTGTCATTAAGCACGAAAAATTCGTCACCAATATAACCTACATAACCGCTTCTCTCTCTCTCTCTCTCTCTCCCTCCTCTCTCTCTCTCTCTCTCTCTCTCTCTCTCTCTCTCTCTCTCTCTCTCTCCCCTTCTCTCTCTCTCTCTCTCTCTCTCTCTCTCTCTCTCTCTCTCTATGTATTCTATTCTTCGTATCAAAGGCAGCAACAGAAGGTAGTGACTGTTCTTAGGCCAAGTAGTAGTTAGAAGCTTGATTGCTTTAATCTGAAATGAAAGAAAGAATACATGGTTCGTGTCACAAGTAGCTAGCTAGGAGGAAAAAATCCCCACATGCATGCATGACATATATAGGAAGAGGATGAAATTATCGCTCCATGCATCCTCACCTGCATTCTCATGATGAGGTCGGAGCTGTGCTTCTTCTCAAACCGATGTCTGGTGAAATTTGCCCGCGCCTCTTCGATCGCCTTTCGATCTTCCTCCGACCCAAAATCGGGATCAAACTCCCAGACCTCCCTCCCCAAGTGATTGTTGGCCGTCCTCAGCCATGGATCTCCGACTCCCTCCCCCACCTTCAGCCTCCACATCCTTCTGCGAGAGAGAGAGAGGAATAAGGACGGACCTCTGTGAGAGAAAGAGAGAGAGAGGAATAAGGATGGACCTGTATCTGTAGCAGTAGTAAGACAGTAAGAGAACTCTCTGCTCAAAGCCTGCCGCATGGGAAAGGAATTTAAAAGGAAAATTTTACAAAAGCGCACAGAATAAATGGGCATAGCACGAGAACACGTTCATGTACTAAAATTTTTCTTTCTTTTAACTACTCGATATCTCAAAGCAATGGCAGAGCCAAACAATGTAGGTTAATGGGCGATATTTCAGAAAACCTCATTCTTTAGGCCGCCGTTTGGCATTATGTTTTAAGAACCTACCCAAATTAGTTAAGTGTTTCATGAATTTAATTTAATTTTGGGCAGAGTTTTAAAACACTCCCACATTTTTCTCAATACCAAACGACCTCTAACAGCTACAATATATATATATATATATATATATATATATATATAAACAACAAATAATTACAAGGAATCTATGTCAAAAAAAAAAATAGAAATCTTGGAGCCCACAAGCTTTATATGTAGCTCGGCTACTGTCACAAAGCTTATTTTTCAATACCCTTAACCTTTTTCTCGAGGTTAGGACAAAGCATATGATTTGTATTGACAAGACCAAATTGTTCCAATTGAATAATATATATATATATATATATATATATATATATATATATATATATATATATATATATATATATATACATTGTTTTTCATTTAGGGGTTCTTTGTTTGGATTCCATGTATCGTTCAAGGAAATTAAAGAGACAGATAGTACAGAAATTCCATCCCCTAGGTATCGATTCATCCCCCGACCAACGCTCTATCTCTCCCTCTCCCACTCCTTTCTACCTACACATGAACGTCAGGTCCGTGTCATGTTGAAAATGAATAAATTCTGCCCCCTAGGTATCTATTAATCCACCAACCTACGTTATCTCTCTCGCTCTCCCTCTCTCGTCTTCTACCTACACATGAACGTGAGGTTCGTTTCATGTTGTCAGCCGCTGGAACTAGCACATCAAATTAACTACCGTGTCAATGTGGTAGCTGCTGTCGCTGATACATCAAATTAACTATTGCACGTACAAGCCCGGATTAGGAGCACGCAGTACTTCATGCGGTTGCTAGATCAGCACAATGTTGGCCGCTCATTCATTGAAGACGGTCTTTCTTGCATGCCACAATCCAAGAGGAAGCCTTCTTTACAATGGCAGGTTGGATTTCTAGTTATTACCTTTCTCTCTTTTATTACAATTGCAAAAAAGTGGAGACGTTAATGAATTCGACGGGGCTACGGTAGAAGCATCTCATAGTCTCCCTCCCTCTTCTTCCACGTACACATGAACGTGAAGGCCGTGTCATGTTGGTAGTCGCTAGAACGAATTCATCAAATTAATTACCGTGTCAAACTGGTCGCTGCTGTCACTCATACATCAAATTAAGTATCGAAAGTGCAAGCCCTGACTAGTCGTTGGGAAGACGCAGCACTCCTTCCGGTTGCTAGATCAGCACATTGTTGACCGCTCATTCATTGACGACGGCCTCCTTGCATGCCACAATCCAAGAGGAAGGTTTCTATCAAATGACAGCTTGGGTTTCTAGTTATCTTTCTTTTTTTTATTACAGCATAATAAGTGGGGGCGCTAATGTTTTCGATTGGGATACAGTAAAAGCATTTCATAGTTTGAAAAGCAGCCGGGCTCTGAGATGATATCATGGAGAAACAGAGCTTCTGAGAAGAACAGGGGTCTCCAATGGCTAATAACAATAGAATATATAGCATCCAAAATATGGCCGACGTATACGGGGGTGAAAGATGAGTCCATAGGTCGCGAGGGCACATAACATCCTCACTTGAATTTAAAAGGAAATGTTTTGTTAAACGTGGCATGCATGATGATCATGATTCCATGAACTATGGCATAGTGTCGGTGAAGGAAGAAAAGACTCATGGTATGGAAAGTCTTCACAATTGTGAGCCGATACGAAATATCCGGTCTGCCCTTTAAGCATCAAGGAATGTATGTTGGGTATGCAAGCAACATCATGAAAGAAGAAGGGGTAGCAAAGGAACAAAATGTTATCAAAGGGCCTTCTATGTCATGCTGATGTGACGGCCATTATTTTTTACGTTACCAACAAGGAAGCCTTCCAAGCAATGTTGTGATTTTCATGGGTCAAATCAAAGAGTTGGCTGGTTGGGCTAAGCCATAAAATTTTCATTGTTTTTGAATGGTAACACTTTTTTCGTTAATTAAAATTGAATAACCTATAATACGAGTACTTCTGTCTATTTAGAAAAATTCGTAATATTGCATAAATTTTAAAAACAGCAACCAGCTGACTCTGCAGACTTCCATTACCTGGATGATCTCAACGAAGTAGGGCGACTCCCGCTGGGATCTCCGAGTCTGCCAACCATGCTCTCAAGTGACTTTAAAACGTTCCCCCCAAAAGCGTAACACCGAAACCAAACACCAACACGAGGGGGAATCTCTTCTTAAACTTGGGACTTCCAGTTGCAGCAAAGTAAACGGCCACAGGCGGCAGGCCCCTCATGCTTTCTCATCCGATCCCATGATCTCCTGATCAGCCGAACCAGCCCGTTACTCGGAGCCCACCTAGAGCGATGATCATTGATCATCCATCCAAAGGAATCAAAAGCATGTGCGGTGTCTGTCCCCAATTTATTGCCGCTGTTTGTACCTTAAAACGGACAGGTGGGTCACGGCGTCCTTTATCCCGGTCTCGGGAACATGTCATTACTCATTGCTGAGGAAAAAACGTTCATCAGTTTGGAATCTGAGCCTCTTGTCAGTTTAAATAGTTGGTATGACTTTCTCTAATTAGTTGCTCAATCATTTGGGGAAGATTTCTTTCTCTGGGACCAAGACTCATCACCTGTAGATAGATGAATGAAATATCCATTCAATTTCCAGTTATGCTCTCCTCTTCCATCACTATTTCCGATTTTCTTTTAAATAATATTCTTATTTTTCATGGCCCCGACTAATAGG
This sequence comes from Nymphaea thermarum, assembly GCA_011799765.1. Lineage (NCBI taxonomy): Eukaryota > Viridiplantae > Streptophyta > Magnoliopsida > Nymphaeales > Nymphaeaceae > Nymphaea > Nymphaea thermarum. The sequence continues at coordinate 336,770 of JAANDH010000186.1, read as the reverse complement.
CAATTGATGTACTCATCTTTGCCTTATCATTCGTGATTAGTTCCTCTTTGACATTTTCATATTAAAGAAAGTCATCGTTCCACGAGTTAACTACCGTTAGTAGCACCATTCCACGGCCTACCTAACAAAACAACAGGAACCTGCTTTATTCTCTCAACTAGTAGATATTAAGGTGCATATTGAAATCATCTCTTCTTTTGTCACACAATAAGAAAGAGTTTACACCGAAATGATAAACTGGACATATTTCTGGATTAGAGACAATTGGACATTAAAGAAAGTCATCGTTCCACGAATTAACTACCGTTAGTAGCACCATTCCACGGCCTACCTACCAAAACAACATGAACCTGCCTTATTCTCTCTACTAGTAGACATTAAGGTGCATATTGAAATCATCTCTTCTTTTGTCACACAATAAGAAAGAGTTTACACCGAAATGACAAGCTGGACATATTTCTGGATTAGAGACAATTGGACATTAAAGAAAGTCATCGTTCGACGAGTTAACTACCGTTAGTAGCACCATTCCACGGCCTACCTAACAAAACAACAAGAACCTGCCTTATTCTCTCAACTAGTAGACATTAAGGTGCATATTGAAATCATCTCTTCTTTTGTCACACAATAAGAAATAGTTTACACCCAAATGACAAGCTGGACATATTTCTGGATTAGAGACAATTGGACAATAAAGAAAGTCATCGTTCGACGAGTTAACTACCGTTAGTAGCACCATTCCACGGCCTACCTAACAAAACAACAAGAACCTGCCTTATTCTCTCAACTAGTAGACATTAAGGTGCATATTGAAATCATCTCTTCTTTTGTCACACAATAAGAAAGAGTTTACACCGAAATGACAAGCTGGACATATTTCTGGATTAGAGACAATTGGACATTAAATTTTGCCTTAACTACAAATTTGAGTTTTTGTCAAATGCATACTTTGATAAAAGAATTTATGCATCCGAATGAACTTTGATCACTTTATGACAAGGATTTGAACTTTTTGAATAATAAAAAGTATGGTACCGCAAATATCTTCTCATGGAAATTACGCCAAAACATCAGTGTATCACCGTTGTGAACTTTCTGTTGAGTTGGACATAGTGGTGAAGCTAGAAATTTCTAATTAAGGAGAAGTAATACTTTAAATTGTATCAAATAATTAGAGAGAAGCAGTACTATGTAAATAACTAAATTGTCTATGAGCAGGGGTGGAGGCAGGGGGCTGGCCCTCGATTTAAGAAAATTAAAAAATGTGTATGGAAATTTTAAAAATGTTACTTTCAAATATATAAAAGTTTTGAAAATTTTTATTTCAACCTCTGTTAAAAAATTTGGAAACTATAGATCAGCCCCTGAAACAAAAAATTTCTGGCTTTGTCCTGTTTATGAGGTAATAATATATAAATATACAAATTATGTGAAAATTAGACCCAGTTGCAAGCACTTAAATGTCAGATCTTTATTAAACCAGTTCTAGTGCTTTCCAAGAACAATAATTGTGACAATGTATTTCATACCGTAGGCTGTTTTTGAAAATCACCGTTTTAACAGCTATAAATCCACAACTTGCTCGAAGACTTTCCTGAAGTACTCTGAGTTATTTTGGCTTCACTCTCTGTTCTGTTCTGATGAGCCTTGCCATTTTGTCAAATAAACTCCTGAAAGCTACACTTTTGCTTTTGCCTTTTCTCTTTAAAGCTCTCTAACAAAATCAAGTTTCTTGCTTCCAAGGATTGGCTTCAATTCCAAGGAGACAGCGTACTGTATGGGACCTCTTTTAGGAAAAAGGGAAGAGAGAGAGAGAGAGAGAGAGAGAGAGGTTCGAAACTTTAATGTCCTTGAAAACGACTCTTCTCACTCACGATTAATGTGATATTTTGGCAGATTAAATTCATTTGCTAGTTTCATGAAAGAAAAATATGGCTTCCATATTTCTAAGGAATTTATTGTTAATTGAGAAAGCAGCGAAGTCTTTGTTGGAATCCATGTAGGTATGGGCTCTCGTATTAATTTGCTTTGCGATCAGGATCCCCAAGAAAATTCCCACACCAGCAGCACTTCCAATATAATACTGTCTCCCTTTCTATGGGAAAATCAAACCCTTGATTCGCGTTAAAGTTTGTGCTTATGTAGATGACCTACTGGGAATTACGTTCATCTAGAACAAAGATATGAAAATGGGGAATCCAATAAGTTCCTTCCATTTGATAACAAAGATTTGTTTAGGATATGAAAACCAATACTTATTAGGATGCAGATGAGTTGAATACAAAGAAGTTCGTCCATATAACTATGAGCATCTTTTAATCAGGAACTTGTTTTAATTCCATTACTGCAACTTGTTTCCTTGCTACACGGTGGATTCTAGAAATGGACTCCATTTTCAGAATGGTTTGATGACTTAGGATATTACTTTTTTTTTGCTGGTAGCTCTACAGCTTGTTCCTTCTGTACAGTGTCTTTTTGGTGAATAAATAAATGACCTCGGGTTGTTTTTCCACAGTCTGGTTTGAACAGAAAAAGGAACCAGTTAGTGATAAGCACTACGTGCACATCTGCACGAGTGGGAGAAAACGAGCCATAGCCTAGAGATGTTAGCTAGGGAGATCGCTTTTGACCTAAATCCTTTCTTTCTTGATCAGTTGCATCTATCTTAGGCCGAAAGCTCTAAAACGTTTCAAAGTATTGATTCTTACGAAGAATAATAATGTCGAAGCAGTGTTGATCTTGCAAGAAGAGAAAACCACTCCAAATCCCATTCTTATACGAATATATATATTGACTTCAGTATGGATCTTCCAACTATCATGCGAGTAGTAATTCTGAGGTTATCCATCCTCATAAATGTACAATAAGAATATCATGTAAGGTTATAAATTCGATTTAATATCTGCATAAAGTAGCAAAGGTAGGGAGGGAGGGGGGAGAGAGAGAGAGAGAGCGATCTAGTTGCTGTGTCATGTCTTCAAGTCAGAACTAGAATAGAAGAAACGATGTTTGTTAGGTTGGACAAACGTTTGCCTCTCCCAAGTGCAACAACCATAGTAGATTTATTCCTTTATGCCATCGACAGGTTTATTTTCTTTTTCTTTTTCTTTTATTAAGTTTCACAAGAAATTACAATATATATATATATATATATATATTTGTGTCTCATCTTTCTCCAATATTATGTAAATGAATGCAGAGTGAACGCTGTTGGTAGGCAAGTAGACTTGTTTTAAGTATTTGAAGCACCTACTCTATGTAACATAAAAGGATGGACTGCTAACGTTCAAATAAAGCTTGGCAAAAGCAGTACCTTAAATTTGTATATCTTAAAAGGATAAGGAGTTGGATGAGAACTTTACACGGTAGGTCTTCCCTATAAACAAGAATGCAGAATATACCTTAACATTGTGTTAAAAGAATCGTGAAAATCTAATGTGTAATTTGGAAGCTAAGACCATCAATTTTTTAAATATTCTAGAGTGAGATTTATATATCTGAATTTTATAATATTTTTAATACTAAAGACTTCAACTTCAATATATATATATATATATATATATATATATAGGTTTTTAGTTACGTTGGACTTTCGGAAGTACACATGCTATCTAATTATATAAATATGACCATGTGATTGGGCCCTTCAATACATAGCGTTAGAATAGAGGTCACATGGTGCTTTGATATTTTGTGTCGGCCATAACTGCATAGAACTTTCAAGCAAAGTCCCCCACATTTTCACATGAATGCTGTCGCATAAGCGGCAATAGCACGCGTATCATCTAAGGTCACATGCATATGTAATATCTCCTAACTAAAACTAAAAGAGATGAGACTGGCATTCGTTGGCATGCAACTTTTGCATGTATTATTGTTCCGTTGTTTCGATTTTCACAATTGGCAAACTCGAGAATCAGACCTGGATGAGTAGATGATTGGGTCAGTGGGTTTGCAAGTTGACTTGGCGATTTGGTCGAATCTGGTCGTACATTTTTTCTAGTGTAATTTTTACTATAATCTTGTAGTATAATCTATTATCTCCCTACCCAGCAAAGAACAACATAATTTAGGTTATGATGTTTCAACAACTCTAACTACAAAAGAGGTCGTTAATCTAACAACACTTAGCTTATATATATACACGTTCTAATTCTTCATGGTCTACTAGATGTTTAGAAATTGATGGTCAGAATATATTTACAAATTGTTGTGCTAGTATTCCTTTTTATGTTCTTAATAAGAGATTTTATGAGAGGAAAAAAAGTGGTTAAAAAGATTGATTTTTACACTTTAAAACAGTTGAACCAAACTCAGATGATTTCGGTCCGAGTCACCAATCCAGTGAGTCTATGATTCTTGACCAAAAAAGCCCACACCAGTCTCTTATTGTTTTTTTTTTTAAATAGGCATCTTTAAACATTTATCCTTATATACAGAAATAAGTGTCCCACTTGATATGAGTATTTTTAAACTCCAGCAAATTTTTCTGGCTCCACCACTGGCATAATGATTTAGTAAGTTTCTTTTCCAAATGAAAAAACTGGGGGATAAACACCGATTATGAATTTCCAAAAAGATCGGCTAAGGAAATTTTGGTGTCTTCCAGTCATTTCTTTGTCAAGTACAAAAAAACTTGAATCTGATTCCTTATTTGGTCCCCAAATTATAGACTCTGATGCTATTGATTCTGTGACATTTAAATGGTACCCAAAGACGACTGTGTGGGATATCATGCTTGGCATAAACCCCGGGACATTATACACAATGGCCTTTACGTGTTTGCTTGGACTTATGGAATTGGTTTCGAGGCAATTCAATTCTGCAAGCACCCGGAAGTGGCATGGGACATATTTAAACCTGTTCTATATGTTTGGCGCTGTTGGACAAAGGGGTTGCTATAGATTCAAGCATCACTGTAAACCTCTTGCAGAGGAGGACCCTACTGCCATGTCAGTTCAGTAGTGTTTGAAGAGCATTTACCTTTGAGATTTACATCGTTGAGGAGGTGCAAAGCAAATCAGTGTGAGAGCAGGTCTCTCCATCCAGAAGTTGTTTCATCCTTCCTGAAACAAATTTAAACCAACAATTCACTTTCTTTACATAATTTGGTAGAAATCTATGTTTTCGAAGCCTTCATATGAAAAATCAAAGAATAAGACTCATTACAAAATGGTAACACCACTTAACCTTTAGTTAACTTACCTTCCTCGCAAATTTATACCATTCTCAAGTACTTTCAAGTGCATTGAGCTGCTTTAGTGATCTCCAAGTTAACTATGTGTGATCCGATAGAGTAGATTGACCACCTTGCGAATGTAAACATTTCTCTTCAGCTGGATATAATCAACTATATGTGACAGTTTTATTAGGCAAGTTATCATAGCTCCATATCTAGTGCATTTTGGAATACAAGATTGAAAACAATATATTTGTTATATCGCAAACAGATTAATATGTTAAATCAATGATTTTTTGAGTCTTCACTTTTACCCAAAACCTTTGATATTTTTACCATTATGACCTCTCTCTCTCTCTCTCTCTATATATATATATATATATATATATACACACACACATATCAAAATGCACAATCTTATATAGCAAAGTGCTTGAAACCATCGGGTGCTAGACTTATACAACCTCGTCGGCCATAGCCCCCAACGGCAAGCATGGGAAAGGGTGCAGGTCTTCGTGGGTCCGCATCAGTGTATCTCAACACATGTGAAAGGGCAATGAAAAAGACAAGACCAGAACAGAATTATGCTGCAATATCTTCTCATTTTGTCTTAATGAAGAAACTCTTAGCTCTATTGATTCTTTAAGCTGATTTATATTATTCAAAAAATTGAATTAAACGAGTTTCTTTCGAGAATGAGTTATGTATGCCACCCAGTGTATACAACCAGTATACGCTAGGGGTGGACCATACTATCAATATGCATTTTAACTTGAATGCTTAATATGGCACGTGCACAGTGAACATTCTTAACCTCTGTTGTTATCTCATTCTCATAGTATATGAGATAATGACAGTGATGATATGAGATAATGACAAAAGTATGAAATAATGAGAAGAGTAATGGATAATGGTAAAGTATGAGATAATGATAAAGGTGTGAGATGACGGCAGAGGTATAAGTTAATGACAAAGTTATGAAATAATAATTATGAAATAATGACAAGGGTACAAAATAACGACATGAGCGAAAAAGAAAAACACTCTTTCTGTCACTCAATATGTTGGTCATAACGACTACATTTACGAACTGACACAATCATTCAGCCTATGCATTGTTGAATCTCAAGACCTTTGATCACCATGTACCACCATCACAATTGCTGTGCACAAAATTTTCATGGACAGGCTGATTGGTTTCTTTTCAGCAGTATCGGTTCACCCTTCTTCTTCTTCAACCATCTTTTTCTCTATGATATCATCTCGGAGCTCTTTTGTCTTAGCCCAAACAAATTCAATACCCTCTCCACTTATTCTGCAATTGTAATAAAAGAAATAAAGAAAACTAGAAATTAACCCAAACTACAATTTGAAAGAACACTTTCTCTTAGATTGTGGCATATAAGAAGGAGGCATGTCTTCAATAATAAGCGGTCAACAATCAACCAGATAGAGTGCGGCATGTTCCTCATGAATCCCCCAGCTTTCATTTGCAGTAGTTAATTGATATATAAATTCGACCACCTACCAATAAGCCTGGGCACTGGGCAGGGCCACCGCCCGCTACCCAATGCCCGGCCCAACCAGGGACCAGGTATTGTAGAAGGCCAACCAGGTCTGCACTATGACGGCTGGCTTGGCTAAGTACTCATACGGGCTGGTATTGGGCAAAACAGGCAGCCCGTTGGGGCTGGAAAGCTCGTTAAACACCATAGGCAAGGTAAGTTGATGAACGGGTAGGTTAGTTTGTGACCTGATATGTAGGTTTGTTTTCTAATTTTTTAATTTTTTTTAAGCCATCGTTTGGTTAGGGTTCTTGTCTTTTTGGAAGTTCCTTCCTTCTGTGTGGCTGTGTGTTAGGCGAGGCTGCGACGGACCAACAGTGCGACCTTGTCTCCCCTCACTTCGACCAGCAGCCTCGTTGTTTGCCATCCTCGGTCACTGCATTTCCACCGCCACCACCGCACCACTGTCTACTGTCGCTGCTCGCCGCACTGCCGACCATGTTGAAACCGTGCCTACCCTGCTCCTCTTCATGCCTGCCCTACTCCGCTCATCGCCCCATCACCAACCCTGTCACTGCGCCTGCGCTACTCTGCTTGCCGTCACCCCGCCAACCTTGTTGAAACCACACCTGCCCTTTTCTGCTCGTCGTCACACCGGTCACACCGCCAACCCTGTCAAAACTACATCTGCCTTGCTTTGCTCGTTGCCACACCACCACTGGCACCGTGGACCGCGCCTGTCCAGCTCTACCAGGCTGGCCGGACCTTGGACATTCTTGTCATGGCTAGGTACTTAACCCGACCTGATCCATTATTAGTCGGGCCAAGTAGCGGTTCAGCTCGGTCCGCACTCGAATTGTAACCTGTGCCCCATACCCAAGCCTAGCTACCAACATGACAATGTAGTTAATTTGATGCATTAGTTCTAGTGGCTACCTACGTGACATGGCCTTCACCTACATGTGTAGGTAGAAGAAGATATAAGGAGTAGGAGAGATAACGTTGGTTGGTGGATCAATAGATAACTAGGGGATGGAGATTATTACTTGCAGCTTTTACTATACTGTCTCTTTAATTTCCATGACTATTGATCAACGTAAGGTCAACCCCACAATAGACCATACCCACATGTGAAAGAGAGAGAGAGATTTAGTGTTGAACAGGGAAACTTTGGTTTTCTCAATACAAATCGGATGGGTATCATCGGTTCATCCTAACTTCAGTGAGAAATTGTAGTGGAGCTACGTATAGGTTTGCATAGGTAGTAATAGATGCCTTAAAATCTATGTCACACGGGCACTCCTCCTTAGGAGGAGTACCTGCACGGTACGGGTAGGTATGGGTATGGGTACCGCCCTGGTGCGGTCAACGCAGTATCGGGTACGGTCAAAATACCTAGGACCATTTTTGTCCATTTTCAGACTCGGTCAACTTTGACTAAGTCCAAAGTTGTCCAGTTTTTGAGTTGAAAATTAAACATCCCCCTCTTTTCTTGTTTCCTTTTTCACTCTAAACCTTTCTTGTACATAGTTCCTCACAACTTTTCATTTAAAATCTTCCATACAACGTTTTGAAAATCCATCATTTCTCTTGAACTTGACTCTTCGATAATAGTGTGAGCCATAACCATAGAAATGTCAATATATCTTAAAAGTGTATATTTGTATGTTAATTACTTCCATATTGTGTTTTATGATCATGATCATAATTACTCCGAAATTTTTTGAAAATGGTTCGTACCCGTATCCGCACCCGTACCAGTACCTATGTGACAACTTATAATACTGTGCCCTTTAGGAGTTGTTTGACATTAGAAACAATGTAAGAAGAATCAGCACAAAAATTAAGGTAAATTGGTGTAACAATTGATTCAATTTGGAGTAGGTTCCTGAAGGACAACACCTTGAAATAATAAGATTTTCTAAAATATTGTCCCTTAACCAAAACTTTCTGGTTTGGCCACAACTTTAGGATATTGAATAATTAAAAGAAAAACATTGGTACGTGAACCTAATTTTGTTATCTGCCTATTTATTATTGTGTACGTTTGTACAACTTTTCTTTTAAATCCCTTTCTCTCGGGCAAGTCTCTGTCCTAGGGACTCTTGTTAGGTAGAGCTGAGAGTTCTCTCTTCTTTCTTTCTCTCTCGTTGTCTGTCTCATTCTCTCTCTCAAAAGGATGTGGAGGCTGAGCAGTGGCGGAGCCAGAATTTTTTTGCTGTGCGGTACTAGTACATAGTATGTGAAAAAAAATTCAAATTAAAATATATGTTATTTTACAAATAAAGCAAATAATCATAGCTATGTTCTATGGGCATGTTCCAAGATGGGTTAACAAATAAAAAAAGTCACACTCGGCTAAAAACTGCCACAAAATCATGTTTGACAGAAGTGTGTGTTTGCGGCTAATTACACCTGAAATAGTCATGAGTAAGGACTATCCGGCATGATTCAGGCCTCTTGCCTGCTTTCGAACAGTAGTCAATCATACCATGCAATAAGACTCTGACCTACAACTAAAAGTAAGTCCAAGACTAAAATGGAAGCAATAAGAGATGACCTACAACCAAATTGCAGCATTATATTCTAAATCAAAAGCCAGACATCAATCATAAAGGAAAGCAGTATGAGAGCAAGAAAGAAAATTTGGCTAATCAATAAAGACAGTTATAATTGTAACAAACCTAAAAAAAATAGGGCAATAATCCTTCCACCTGAGAATTTGCATGTAGAGAACAAGAGCTTTCTCTTAATTCAACAGGAAAGGTGGATTTGCTTCAGTGACAATAGCTGTCGGTTGTTCTCTAACATATTTCATACCAAAAGGATCTTTACCAGGAGATTGATACTTAAAAGCTGTGAATGGTGAAACACAAATCAAATAACAATATGGACTCGTGGCTCATGTTTCAGAAGTGGACTACTAGTCATTGTTCTCAGTATGAGCTTTAGGAGTGAAGCCTTTTGCAAAATGATCAAAGGATGAGACTCTAGAAAATATAGAATCAAAGGGAACTTATTTCTGTTTGATCTTTTACGTACTAAAAGAACCAATTTAAATTCATCCAGAAGTCCAAAAAATTATGAAAAATCTAAAGTTAAATAATCACATCTCGGTCCAGAAAACAACTAATGCCATGCAGATCAGTTGTTTCAACCTGATATTATACAATCAGATATTGATAATTTAGTGATATGAGTAGCAATTGCCCCACCAACTATGCAAAATTGGACATTCTATGGGAGGAACGACACCAACTTAACCTAAGATTTCTGAGCTACCTACAATGTCCCAACACATTTCTACAAAACCCAATTTCAAGGATATTGAAAAGATAATTCATGAGAACTTACACCATTTCATTTCTCGAGCCAATCTTCAAAGCATATCGTGAACTTCATTACATCATCTTCTATGACAAATTCTGCCAGACCCACCTGCTTTATTACGAAGTCTCAATTAGCAAAACTTCAAAGGAATTGCACTTTAAATTGTAGAATTAAAATGAGATATAAATCTCCCAATATCCAATGACGTTCTCATTTCCCAACTGTCAATTCATTATGCTTTGCGAGTAAAACCAGGTTACCAAAGTCTTGATCACCTTCAACAGCAGACAAAGAGAGGAACCCAGCTCAAAGTTAGTGGCAGTTTCATCGTTTAAACTCTGAACAACTGAAGTCTGAACCCATTAATATCCTATTATCCTTCCATTTTCAGGCATCCCTTTGGCCAAAAAAAACCATAGGATTCAGGCTACAATGTTGTTAACTTTTTGAAACTCCAACTCTTATAACTAATCTCTCTCTCTCTCTCTCTCTCTCTCTCTCTCTCTCTCTCTCTCTCTCTCTCTCTCTGAGTCTCTAGTCTCTCTCTGTATAGAACTGGAAGTCTGAAACTAGAGGAGCAGCTATTAATGGCTACCTACAAGTCTGACGTCTGAATATTGAATAATGATTGTCAGGCACGATGTTTTCACACAGAAATCGGCCAACTGAAGTATGAAGACCAAATTCCACAGGACCACATCAAAATTATCACAAAAATACAAAAACAGAGAGAAGTGGAAGTGGAACTGAGAGTGACAGACGATTAAACAAGAAAATAAAACGAAGGAAACAAAACAAGCCTTGAAACTTTAAAAAGGAAGGAAAAAATGAAAAACCCAACACCAATCTTATTGATGCAGCAAAAAAAAAAGCGTTTAATAGGAAATGCTTCATTGAACTCATGATTCAATCATTCAAGAAGGAGAAGAAGCACACTCACGTTTCACATTCTCACTTCTCACCAGTCTGCAATCACCACCGCAGGTCCGCAACACAGGTCTCACGTTCTCACCAGTCACCACCACAGCAGAGGTAAAAGATGCCATTTTCGTAGCTGGCCTAATGGCTCTGGCGGTCTGGCCCTTCCCCTTTCTGATTTGGTGAATGGTTGGGAACTTGGGCAGGGAAACAAAATGTCGGTTTCGGACATGAACCGCTGCTCAGTGTGGGGCCAGACCCAAATCTGGCATGGGAAACACACTGGAGCGTCTTCTCAATGGAGCTTTAATGGGCTGGCATTGGCAGTGGCCCATGCCAGCCCACACATAGCTCCGCTACTGTGAAGGAGGCGGAGCTCCATTGCTGAGGACGACCAACAATCATGTGGGGAGGGACGTGTCGGAGTTTGATCCCAATTTCGGGTCCCAAGAAGATCGGAAGGCCGTCGAGGAGGCACTAGCAGATTTCACCAGACATCGGTTTGAGAATAAGCACAGTTCTGATCTCATCATGAGAATGCAAGCATGGAGCCATGATTTCCTTCTCTTCCTATATATCACGCATGCATGCGTGCATGCAGGGAGTTGCTGCCTTCTAACTACTACATGGCCTAAAAAGGCCTGTCACCACCTCCAGTTGCTGCCTTTGGTACGAACAATATAAGAGATAGAAATTTTTTTTGCAAAGACAAAAAAAAAAGAAATCGATAAAAGTGAAAATATTAAAAAAGACATTTTTTAAAAATAATTACCAAAATAGATCCCTTTTTCTTTTGGCTTATATGAGTTGCATGTAAATCAAAATAACATAGCTTTTGATCATTGTATTTAAGTTTGTTGCACGCCAACACGTGATGAAGGGAGAAGGTTGCGGTATGGAAAGAAAGAAATCTTACTCTTAAAAAACAAAAAAAAAATGCTATAAAATAAATATTGACCAGCAAAATATATAAATTGATTGGTGTCTGTAATTACGTAAGGTACCCCAGCTCATTCATGAGGATCTCTAATTAGCCCATATCTAGCCTTCATTAGAATCAATGCTCTTTTGTTTTGAGCAGGAGTGCTAGAAATTTCTAGTAATAAATTTTAAGTTTTTAAGAGGTATCAACATGTAAATGAAAAATTACCCTAAAATGTCAATATAAAAATAAATATTTTTGGTGCTCCATGTGGGCAATTGCCCACGCCTTCGTCCGCCCCTGGCTTTGAGTTATCCTTGACTTTGTAGCTGATACGGTGAAACTTAGTCTTTCTTTTGTGCTTTTGTGCTTTTGTGCTTGCAATTAGATTGACATGTTGGCAGCATAATTCCCTTTTGGGGGTACTTAAACCACAAATTTTACCCAAACAAGGCATACGAGATTCCTAGATTTTTAATGTCAAAGATATTCTGAAGATATTACTCCTTTGTTTCAGATATGGTTTGAGAACTGTTCTTACTAATGACAATGTTCCAACATATATCAAGATGACTGAATGACGTTCTTCTCCTTCTTTATGACTGAATTATCCAACATTTCTATTGTGTTGACATGATTTCTTGCAATGTGTAGTATCCTGGAGTCATTGGACATCAAGCGTCTACCAGTCCTGGTTGTGTACTTCATGGTCATTTTTCTTATTCTTTTTTACTTATTGGACAGATTGGTTGAATTTTCATTTGATAAGAATAGAGGTTAAATTGAATTTAATTTGCATGCAATATGTTCTACAGCTTTTAGAAAAATATACATTAGTGCTGTTTAACTTCTAGCAGTCATATGTTTGCTTGTCTATTGTTTGCATCTCAAAATTTTCATTGGTTTTGGAGTGCTCCAGAAAAATAAGGTTTTGTTTTAAAATAGGAAAGAAAGGGACTCGCCCATCGGTACGAGGATCGACCGTTCCCGGCGCCTTTACCGGGGGTAATCAACCCAAGAGCTACGTTTATCATTGATGCATTTCTTTTTAACTTAAACATCTTTTTGATTCTATATGCGGTGTAGAAAAATATTGAAAGTTTAATGTTTCAAACTTTTGAAAAGATTCTTGAAAAATTGTTTGAGAATGTGAAATATTTTGGGAAAAAGTGGAATTAGTAAATATCATTTGAAAAGCTTGTGAAATCATTTTGAAATCACTTT
>JAANDH010000186.1:47146-319330 GCA_011799765.1 Nymphaea thermarum | reverse complement strand
TTCAAGTTGGAGAAGGGAATGGAGAGAGAAAGGGGGAGAGAGAGAGAACTCAAGAGAAACTCTAAGTCTTCTAGTGAGAATACACTAGAGTTTCTCCCAAGGACCAATCTTACCCAAGAGGGAGGAAATGGGGGGTATTTATAGAAGATTTTGGAGCCAAAACCCTAAATTTGAATTTTTTTGAATTTCCCCCCTTTTCTGTCCGAATTTCACATAATTTTAAAGTATTTTAAAAAAAAAAAACCTAAAAAGACCAAAATCACCCTCTAAAAGGAGTTTCTTTTGTCAAAAGGAGGGGCAAATGGGTCTTGCCCACCAAAAGACCAAAATCTCCCTCTAAAAGAAGTTTCTTTTGTCAAAAGGAGGGGCAAATGAGTCTTGCCCACCAAAAGACTAAAATTACCCTCTAAAAGGAGGTTTTTTGGTCAAAAGGAGGGGAAAATGGGTATTGCCCACTAAAAGACTAAAATTACCCTCTAAAAGGAGGTTTTTTTGGTCAAAAGGAAGGGCAAATTAGTCTTAAATGATCTATTTGGATTTGAACTTGGGTTTTGGATCTGAAAGTAGTATTTCAGATTTAATTTGGATCTAAAATTTGTATTTTGGATTTAATTTGGATCTAAAATTTGTATTTTGGATTTAATTTGGATCTAAGAGTTGTATTTTGGATTTGAATCTTGTGCCTAAATTTGAATTTCGCACTTGGATAAAACATCATAGTCTTTTGAAAAAAATTTGGGGTGACTACATCTATGAACCCAGTGATAAACATTATTAGTTCCTTAATTAGCAAGTATGGAAACACTCACAATGACCCTTGGTCCTTTTAAACTAATGCAGTTTGCAAGAGAAAATCCATGTGACTTGTCTATCCCTCGAATGATCATAAAAGATGGTAAAGATCCTTTAGTGGAGGCTGTGACAGAGACTTTGCAAACGGCTCTTCAATTTTACTCAACTTTACAAGCGCATGATGGCCATTGGCCTAGTGATTTTGCTGGTGGATTGTTTTATATTCCTGGATTGGTAAATTTCTTGGTTTTACTTTCTTTCTCAATCTCTTATATAGCAAAAGTCAATGTTGTCTTGTGTCAAATAGTTAGCGGATGGCTAAAATTTAAAAATTCTTTATTAATGAGACTATAAATAATTGCTAAAGCCACCATAAGTTGTCGCTGCACTTTAGAGTGTGACTAACAAAAATTTAGTGAATGTCCTACATATGACAACATATAATTCTCCTATGTATGCATGCACACACACGCACACGCAATGCAGAATGTGGATTTCTCTTTCTTTCTTTTCTCTCTCTCTCTCTCTCTTTATAAATCCTTACATTCCATTTATCCATCCCTCTTCCGCCATGATTACGGAAGCAGAGAGTGCACAAAAGAGAGAAGAAGGGGAAGGTGTAGGCAAAGCCCTAGTGAGGGGCAGGTATCTTCTTCAGGATATGGTTGTTGTGTTTCTGAAAACAAACAAAAATGTGAGGGACCAATGAAATGGAAGAAGTAAATTCACTATTTTACGCTCCTTTAAGTCATCAAGCAACTAGATCTCAATGGCGGCAAGCGAAAGCTGCCGCTTTGAGATTTGCCTGCAAACATTAGCCACTTAAATGCAATTGTTTAAAATGTTAGGCATGTGTCTGAGAAACCATGCAATGTTATGCACTTTTTGTAATTTTTTAGGAGGGGGAGATCTAAGTGGTAGTTTTTTTTTTTTTTTTGGGTATTCTGTTAACTGGATGGACATAACAATCCAAACAATTGGACTGCATTTCCTTCTTCCATACTTTCAATAGAAAAAAAATAAGTGGGCAGGAATGATCAACATTTTTGCATGTTGTATTGTAGGTAATTGTTCTATATATTACTGGAGTGTTGCATAATGTTCTATCTTTAGTGCATATACAAGAGATGTGTAACTATCTATATAATCATCAGGCAAGGATAAACATTAAACATTCCTCACTGTTTTTTTATTGCTCTATCTCTCCTTTTTCTCTTTACTCTTCTTTGTTGTTGCCGGAAGTTGGATATTTTCTCTGAGATGTTTAAAAAATTTTTTGAGGGAGTTGCACTATTGTGCTTATTATGGTTTTAGAATGAAATATGGAGGCTGGGGATTTCATATTGAAGGTCCTAGTTCGATGTTCGGTGCAGCATTAAACTACGTCACTTTAAGATTTTTTGGTGAGAGACTTGAAGGAAAGGAATCATGTCCATTGGAAAAAGCACGAAAATGGATCCTTGATCGAGGTGGTGTGATTTTCATACCATCATGGGGAAAGATGTGGCTTTCGGTATGGTATTTTACCTCCAATTTTTTTTGTTCATATTTGTGGCTTTCAATAAAATAATATATCTTGTTTTATATTGTGAGTTAAGATGCTTGTGTCTTTCTCAAATGCACTCTTTCCCGTAAGCAATTTGGCAACAATGCATGGACATTGTGACCTCATTTAATACCTCTCTGTCAGAAAATATTAAGTATAGACATGCATGATAGATCATGCATTTTTTATGTCATAATCTGGTGGAAAACATAAACTAGTAAAATAAATTTTACATATAGTAGATGAATACGTGCATACCACTTGGTTGTAGAGGAGCTCATAGCCTATGCTATAAATCCTTGCAAAAGTGTGAGACAAGGTTTGAAGAATTATAACTTCTGTTTTGAGGTAAGCTAGTCCATGATGATGGCAGGAAACTTGCATGTGTATGTCACCATTCACAAGAAGATGCACTTTTTATAAAGATGATAGATTCACCATGTTAAGGAAAGAGATGATGAGGAGAAATCAATGGCTGAACGTTAGAAATCCTGTATTAACGGGTGACAGGATTTTTCTACTAAGGAAAGATGCATTCAAATTTAAGTCTCACTCGTAATCCCCTTTTTGTATTATTACCATATATGTATCAATCTTGTAACAGTGTATTAGGTTACCATAGCTGTACCAGCCATATAATGTTGGACTCCAACCTTGTAACGGATCACAAAAGCTATATATAAACGAAAGAACACTCTTGCATTATGTGTGCAAGAAATCCATTCAAGAGCCTGAGTTATTCCTCTATCTCTCCTCTTTTATGGTATCAGAGCTAGCTGTGTGTTTCCATACACAGCCTTGAATCCTTTGCACCGTCATCACATAGGCCTTCTTTATAAAGTCCTGGACGCCGGCACCGACTTTCATTGGTCCTTGTACTGCTCATGAAACATCTCCTCTTCATTGCGATTCCAAGGAACCACACCAATGCCGGCACCAACTTTTGTTAGTCCTTGTACTGCTCATGAAACATCCCCTGCTCGTTGCAATTCCAAGGAACCATACCTTGCCCAAAACCTTTGCCTGAGCCAACCAGAACATCCTGTTTTCCGGCCGCCTCTCCTGAATCATCCCCTGTTCCAGAAAGTAGCGGAACTTCAAAAGCTTAGCGTTAACTCCAGGATTCTTCTATCGAGCTAAACTTGGTCTGAGTAATCTCTCTGCTGTCCAGTTTCCAAAACATCTCTGCTCAACAGCTATCTTGGCCGGGAAAGTGAACGCCGGCCAGATCATTCATCGCCTATCTCTGGCAGAACCCCTGTTTTTCACCTGTCTCTAGCAGAATCATGCGACTTTCTAAGAGGGACCTTTCTTCTTGAAATAGAATCAAGGACCGAGCTTGGTGGCATTGGATTTTGGCACGAGTCCACTATTTTTAGACCACTTTGCAAGATTTTAGGACAATCTGGTGAAGAGCTGCAAAATTTACAAGTGTCACTGGTCGTAGGAGTATTCTGTGAATTTCCTGCAAGGAAGATCCTTACCTACTGTTCAGCCTTAGCCGTCTTCCTCTAGACGTACCATGGCTACCATGATTCCCATCCAATGGAGTGCTGCAGTTGCACTGCACTAGTCTTGATTAAACTTAATCGAGATAACTGCCTATTATGGCAAAGTCAACTAGAGTCAATGATGGACTCTCAAGATCTCCTTCATTCATTGATAGGACTCAAGTCGAACTACAGGAGATAACAAAAGATGGCAAGACTGAAGTGAATCCAGAATTTGTCGCATGGAGAAGGATGGATCGCCTTGCATTAAGCAGGATCAAGGCAACAGTCACAGAAGCTATGTTGGGGCTGATCATGTGCGTCAAGAATGCCCATGAAGCTTGGTTGACCCCTGAAAAATCATATGGTTCTCAGTCTCCTCTAAGAATCATGTTACTGCGTAAGGAGTTGCTTCTTATCAAGAAAGTATGTCTATGAAAGTTTATTTAGATAAAATCAGGTTTCTTTCAAATACTTTATCCACTACTGGTTAAGAAATCTCTGATCAAGATCTAGTACAAGTAATGCTTAATGGACTATCGTCAAAATATGAATGTTTTATAACCATGCTTACCAGTCCATCTTCATCAAAGCTTTCATTTTCTGAACTGTTTGATTTGCTGCTCAATCAAGAAAAGCACTTGCCTTAGTCAAGTCAACTTTGATTACCTTGACTGAATTTGTTCAGCGAAAATCGCATGTTATTACTCAAACTGCGTTCAACATTTTTCACGGGCAACATCGAGGCCGAGGGTTTTTCCATGGCCGAGGAGGAAAAAACCATGGTGGTCGTGGAACTCTGCTTCAGGGACATAAGAATCAGCCCCAGCCACAACAACGACCTGGTATGGCCAACCCACTATATCAACGCCCTCCTATTGTTTGCCAATTTTGTGGATGGAAAGGACACTCAGCTCGTACGTGCTACGACAATCCTCAAGCCTATTCTGCCATGAGCCTACAAGATTCATTAAATGAGTATTGGTACCCAAATATAGGTGCTACAAATCATATTGTAGCAAATGATGATATGATGCACAACAAAGCTCCTCAGGATGGACAACATAACGTCATGATTGGTAACGGTTCTTGCCTTTCTATTAAGCAAACTGGTGATCTATTAGTTGATGTTGATGGAAATTCTTTTAAACTCAAGAATACTCTTCACGTCCCGACTATTGCTCACAATTTGTTGTCGGTCAGAAAATTTACTACTGACAATGACTGTATCTTTGAGTTCTCACTGTATGATTTTGTGATCAAGAATCGGCGAACAAACAAGATTCTTCATTGGGGACCAAAGAAGCGCAATGGACTATATCCCATTACACTTAAGAGAGCTAGCGAGAATCAAGAAAGAGCAGCCTTCAACAGTTGGCTTTCACGCTAGACAGCCTCTTAGGAGCTATGGCACAACCTGTTAGGACATGAAAATAAAATGATTTGAATATTTTAAATTTTAGTTGTTCAATTTCAATAAACTCTTCATCTGAAAAAGGAGTTTGTGAATCTTGTCTTGTTGGCAAAATGCATAAACAACCATTTCCTTCTTCCGATTTTCATGCTTCTCAAGTTCTTGAAGTATTAAACATGGACGTTTGGGGACCAGCTCCCATGTTTTCCAAGGATAACTTCAAATACTTCCTTTTGATAGTTGATAATTTGTCTCACTACTCATGGTTATTTCCTCTAAAGACAAAATCTGAAGTAGTTGATTGTGTTCACAGTTTTAAAGTCTTGGTGGAAAAACAATTGAATTCAACTATTGACACCATTCAATCAAACAGTGGCGGTGAATTTTGCAACAAGGCATTGGAATCATTTTGTGAAGAACATAGAATTCTTCATCCATTTTCATGTCCTTATATGCCTGAGCAAAACGGCATAGTTGAAAGCAAGAATAGACATGTTGTAGAAACTGGTTTGAGTATGTTGCATGATTTTGGGCTCGACTACAAATTTTGGGTTGTTGTTTGACAGAGCGCCTGATTACACTCATCTACGAGTTTTTGGATCCATATGTTATCCACTTCTCACTTTATCTAACAACACCAAATTCCAACCAAAGACCACTTGGTTCATTTTTCTTGGCTATGCAAGCAGACATAATTATGATGCCACACTTCAAAGGACTCTTATCTCTTGGCATGTGATTTGTGATGAAAGGTTGCTTAACGAGCAGTCACCAACATCTTTCGATCCTTCTCTATGGACGCCCAATGCTCAACTTGATCAAGGTACAATTATTAATCTTGAACATAGCAACTCTGACGACATGGGTCCTCCACTAGCTGAGCCAACATATCAAGATGGTATTCTTTCACTAATCAATCATGCATCAATACCATCTAGACAACAAAAGTTCTATGATGTCACACGTCACTTATTTTTCAGCTTCTCATAATGATTGTCATGACATGTCCATTTCTCTTTCACAAGATCATGTTACATGTTCTCATAACGTTCTCTCCTAGCTGTCCCTTTCACCCTTACAAGATCTCGCTGGTCATGAACACACAGAGGAAGCTGAAAATGGAACCATACAAGAGCTTGCTGAAAATTCATCTATCACACGACCTTCAAATCATACTCATCCTATGGTCACAAGGTCGATGACCGGTTTCTTGGTTACAAAAAATTTTTGTGTTTTGCTAGATCAGAAGGAACCAACCTCGTTTAAGGAAGCGATTAAGCATAATGATTGGCAGCAAGCAATGAAACATGAGATCGAGGCACTCAAACAAAGCCACACGTGGCATCTCATTTCCACACACCCTGGTCTTCATGTCATTAGCTCTAAGTGGGTGTATATAATTAAACGGAACGTTGATGGGACCATAGCTAGACATAAAGCACGACTTGTTGCTTGTGGTTACCAACAAGAAAAAGGCATTGACTACTCAAAAACTTGTTGCTCGTGGCCTCTTCATCAACTTGATTTTGACAATGCATTTCTTAATAGCTATCTAGATGAAGACGTCTATATGACTCAACCTAAAGGATTTGAAGATCAAGAACATCCTATTTATGTATGCAAACTGGTAAAAGCCATCTATGGTCTCAAACAAGCTTCCCAAGCTTGGTATCATCAGCTCAGTTGTCATCTTCAAAAGCTTGGTTTCTGCAGCTCACAATCTGATGCATCACTATTTAGGCAATGCCAAACTCTATATGCTTGTCTATATTGACAATATAATTATTATTGGATCATCCCCATCTCTTGTTGACTGGCTTATACGACAACTACAGGATACCTTTTCAGTAAAAGATCTTGGACTTTTATCATAATTTATTGGGATTGAAGTCAAACGGACAACACAATCATTATATCTGTGTCAACAGTCCTATATTACAAATATCATCAAGCGAGCAAATATGGCCAAGGCTAAGCTTACTGTTTCAGTGATGAGTACTGATAAAGACACACCGTCCTCTCCGATGCTTTTTGTTGATCCTTCATTATATTGAAGTCTTGTGGGGGCATTACAATATGCCACTCTTACTAGACCAGACATAGCATTTGCTGTCAATCGAGCTTGCCAATACATGCACTCTCCTACAGTGAATCATTGGATAATGGTTAAGCGAATCCTGCGATACTTGAGTGGAACCAGTCACTACGTATTGCATCTCAAACCATTGTCAACATTACAACTTTGCACCTTTGTAGATGTCGACTGGGTAGGAAGTCCAGAAGATAAGAAGATCTACATGAGGATTTGTCGTATTCTTAGGAGATAATATAATATCTTGGGGATCTAGGAAACAACGAATTGTAGCCTGATCCAGCAATGAAGTTGAATACAAATCTTTGGCGTGTGCAGCTGCTGAACTTCTTTGGTTAAAATCACTTCTCAAAGAGTTGGGGATACATTCCTCATCCTCACCGGTTCTTCGGTGTGACAACATTGGAGCGTTATATCTTGCAGCTAATCCAGTTTTTCAAGCTCAAACTAAACATGTGGAAGTGAATTTTCATTTCGTTCGAGACCACGTCAACCAAGGAAATATCCAAGTTAAATTCATACGATCCGCTGAGCAATTGGCTGATGGAATGACAAAAGCTCTCAGCACTAGTTCGTTCAACTTGTTTAGAGACATGGTAAATGTGGTTGAACCAAAGTTCAGCTTGAGGGAGCATGTTAAGGAAAGAGATGATGAGGAGAAATCAATGGCTGAGCATTAGAAATCTTGTAATAATGGGTGAAGGATTATTTCTACTAAGGAAAGATGCATTCAAATTTAAGAGTCATTCATAATCCCTTGTTTGTATTATTACCATATATGTATCAATCTTGTAACGGTGTATTAGGTTACCATAAATGTAGCAGCCATGTAACGTTGGACTCCAACCTTTTTACAGATCACAAAAGCTCTATATAAACAAAAGAGCACTCTTGCATTATGTGTGCAAGAAATTCATTCAATAGCCTGAGTTATTCCTCTATCCCTCATTCTCTTTTACACTGTAATGTCTTCAATATCATTGGTTGCTATATTAATTGACAAAACAACAATAATTCAGTTCCTTTATTTTTTCAGTTACTTAAAATGATGATATTTGAACTACATAAATATGATCTTGTAAGAGGTCATTCTATAGAGATATAATCCATTGAATCATGTAAAAAATTACTCCTAAAAAGGATTTTTTTTTTTAAAACACACCTTACCTTTTGGCAACATCAAAACAAACTCAAGAGCCTGATGTTGTTAAAGATGCATACTAGTTTTCTTTCGCCTCCCTCTCTCTCTTTTTTAATGGATAATAGGAACAATGAAAAAATTATTGTATGTCAATGTCAAGTATGCATCTACGTGACATAGATATGCTGAAAATGGCTCTCCACCAATGTTGATGCAGGTGCGAGCGAATCCATGCCTTGACATGGCATCCGCCTAGGTTTGACCAAGTCAGGTGCTGCGGACTGCACTTTCTCTTATTTTCTCTTTTTTTCTTCTGTCATCTTCTCCCTCTTCTCTCTCTCTTGCCCTTGTTCTCTCTCTCTCTTTCCCTCTTTTTTTTCCCCTTTCTTTAAGTGAGAGAGTCCTTTTCAAAGGACAAGAAACTTGACATCCTCTTTAAAGGCAACAAGTTTTGTTATTCTATATTTTAATTTTTTAATGAAGATTATAGAACTGTTCTTCCTTTGTAAATGATAATTAAGGTTGCTGACTGCTCTCTGTTAAGAAGGAAGGATGTTGCCTTTCATCCTTTTATTATTTATTTGAATTTTGAATGAGCTTAACGTAACCATGACAAAAGAAATTAAAATATTGCAATAAGCCATTAATTTTAGTTACTTATATAACAAGTTATATATGCCCTCGCTGCAGCTGCACCCACATTTTCTTGGAACCTGCCACATGCCGCAACAGCATCAGCAGCCTGCACCCATGCGACATAGGTTCACATTAAGTGGGGCAAAAAAAGTAACCTATAAGCATAAACTATCATATGGTCAAGGTTTTACCCTCATGTTTGTATTGTGAAGGATCTGGAGACAAGGAGTGAACTCTTTCGAGGACCAAGTCAAAATGGTCTTTAATATTTTAAACTTGTTGAAGTAGGATGCAGTAAGCTGAACGTGAATAATAAGGACGTCTTCCTTGGAGAAAGAGCTTCAGTTGATCAATGGCATAGTCGTTTAGGACATGCTGCCTATCGTGTGGTTCAGCAAGTCATTAGTCATTTTGGATTGTCTTCTTATGGACAAATTAAAAATCATGTGTCCATTGATTGTCAACGGGGAAAGTCTCATGGATTACCTTTCACTGATTCCATTCATATTATTTCTATGCCTCTTGATTTAATTTATTCTGATGCGTGGGGTCCTACACCAGTATTAAGTTTTGATAAATTTAAATATTATGTTCACTTTATTGATGCACACACAAAGTTCACGTGGATATACTTCTTAACTCAAAAATCTGATGTGGTGGCTGCATTTTTGAAAAAAATTAAATGTTTTCAATCCAATGGGGGAGGAGAGTTCACAGCTCTCAAACCGGTTCTTGATGTTGTAGGGACATTTCATCATATTTCTTGCCCGCATACGTATGAGGAAAATGGAGCCGTTGAACGCAAACACAGACATATACTGGAAACCGGTTTATGTCTCTTAAGTCATGCTCATGTGCCTCAAAAATTTTGGTCTAGTGCTTTCACCACTGCAGTATATTTAATTAATAGATTACCATCTCATATTACCGGAATAAGAACCCATTTGGGCCTTGAACCTGATTTCAAATTCCTTAAAATTTTTGGCACCATGTGTTTTCCCGATCTTCAATCTTGCCGCCAAAATAAACTATATTTCAAGTCCGATAAACATGTGTTTGTAGGATATAGCAATAAGCACAAGGGATACCTATGTTTGAACAAAAAGACGAACAAAATTCTTGTCCCATGAAATGTAATTTTTGATGAAAATAAAATTTTCTTTCAAAAATTATTCCAATTTGAATGGGCCAGATTTAAAAATGTTCCCTCCTTCTCAAGCTCATATCCCTATACTCATTCCCATAACTTCATCCTGTATTCCTCCTTCAGCTGACATTATAATTGATCCTCAAAACTCTTGTCATAACCATGATGGAAGGAGTGACCAGCCTACCAATCATTCACCTTCAGACATGATACCAAACAACTCAACTGTCAACCTCTCTCAAGATGCATCTCCACCGCCACCAATTCTTAAACCTTCTTCTCCACCTATCCCTTCCAATATTCACCTTCCTGCATGCACTCACTCTATGACCACTCGTTCTATGAATTGGATACGAGTAACCAAGGCTTTTACATCCACCGTCCACCCTATACCTTCTGCCTTTCTCACTCAACATCTAGATATTCTTGAACCTACATCCTACGCCAAAGCCAAATCTTATTGGGAACCATACATGGACTCTTGTTGCTCGACCAACCAATCAAAACATTGTAGGGTGTAAATGGATATTCAAAGTCAAAAGAAAAGAGGATGGATCTCTGGAATGCTACAAGGAGCGACTTGTAGTCAAAGGCTACATGTAAGAAGAGGGAGTCAACTATTTTCACACCTTTAGTCTAGTGGAAAAACCAACCACCATTAGAACAATTTTAACTCTAGCAGTTACTTCTAAATGGGATGTGCATCAACTTGATGTTCACAATGTCTTTCTCAATGGTGAGTTACATGAAACTGTTTTTATGGATCAAGCATCCGGTTTTGAAAAGAAGCGTAATCTGATAAGCAAGCTTCAAAAGGCAATCTATGGGCTCAAACAAGCTCCTTGAACTTGGCATCAAAAACTTAGCAAAGCCTTGGTAAGTTATGGTTTTACTATATCCAAAACTGACACCTCTATTTTCATTTACCAAAAAGGGCCTTTTGCGGTATATGTATTGGTGTATGTCAATCACATACTAGTCATCAAAAACTCTCCTCACCACATCGGCACATTAATAAAAAACGTTAGCAAAACCTTTGCTCTCAAGGACCTTGGACTGCTAAACTACTTTCTTGGCATTCACATATGTCACTCTACTGTTGGTCTCCTTTTATCACAACAATAATACTGCCTGGATCTTCTCAAGGGAACCAACATGGCCGGAGCCAAACCTGCACCATCGTCTATGTCTACCTCAAAAACTCCCTCCCAAGGTACAAAAGTGGAATATCATAACCCTACCGAATATCGACAGGTTGTAGGAGCACTCCAATATTTGACATTGACATGACTCGACTTAGCTTGTTTCAGTAAACAAAGTATGTCAGTTTATGCACAAGCCCACTCAAGAGCATTGGACGACAGTTAAAAGGATATCTAATAGCATAGTCTAAAGCAGATTGGGCAAGGTGCCCCGATGATCACCAATCCACAGGGGGATATGCTGTATTCTTAGGGACAAACATCATTTCATGGAGCTCCAAAAAGCAACACATTTCCTTACCATCCACACGAATTCTCTGGTGCGATAATATTAGGGCAACCTATATGGCGGCTCACCTAGTTTTTCATAGTCGAAGCGAACACATTGAACTTGATGTTCACTTCATTCGCGACCGCATTACCAAATATCAATTGCTAGTTAATCATATTCCATCCTCACATCAACTAGCAGATATTCCCACTAAACCATTGCCCATTACTCCCCTCCATAACCTTTGTTCCAAACTCAACATCATTCCTGTACCATTGAGTTTGTAGGGGGATGCTAAGACATCAAATGGAAAAGGGAATGAAGAGAGACACACCCAAATCAAGAAAGGAAGACTCAATGGCTATACCAGCAAAGGAAATGGAATCAATGTCTACTACACCAGCGAAGGAAGACATGCCCAAATCAAAGAGGAAGGAATTAACGTCTATACATCTATAAAAGAAAGGAATTTTAACCTCAACATAGTAAGTGAGTTGTGATTGGGAGAAGAGGACGTAGGTTTATACCGAACCTCTATAAGCACCTTGTCCATAATTCCTCTGTTTCCCTATGTTCTGATACACTCCCCTTCCCAAATCTGGGAGGAGAAGTGGTAGTGATCCTTGTCTATCTTCTTCACCAAAGTCTGATCAAGGCACCAATTGGGAGAAAAAAAAGAGGCCTAAAGAGCAAGGAAGTCAGCTCCCATAAAAAGAAAGCAAGAGTACTGGAGGAGGGCAAGGTGGGCAAGGAAATTCATGCACCTAATGAGAATAAGGAGATGAAAATTTGCAAGGAGTTCTTACAGGGGACTGCCAAGGACCCCCTTATTGCAGATTTGGTTGATGACCTAGGAGAGCCACATGACATTTCCCCAACAGGATTTGCTTCCATGTCCCTCAATGATTTTAAGAAGGAGAACATTCGTATGTAGGAACTGGCCTAGGGTGTCTTAGGTACCACTTTCGTTAGATCCACTCTTTCCTTGTTTGGAAGTTTGCTTATGTGTATTCTTAGTTGGAATGTGCATGGACAAGCAAGCAAGACCTTGCAGCAAGACCTTCACTTGATCCTCCAAGACTTGAAGCTGGAAATGGATGTGCTAGTCGATAACAAACATAATGCAAATATGCTTCGCAAGTTTTGTCTTAAGTTTTTGAGTTTTGCATGGTTTCTAACCTGTCTATTAAAGGGTCATGAGCTTACATTTTAGTCATGTGGAAACCCACATTTGTTAGGCTTTGTTGAGGCACACGTGCAACTATGTCGGAAAAATTGCAAGTTTGCTTTGAGTCCAAGAAGGAACTTTTTTGGTTTCACTAGAACATATCTTAATCCTGACTTTTATGCTCGGAAGTTGGCTCTCCCAATCCTGAGCCTCACGTTGTGTCAGCAAACCCTTCCCAATGTATGCATTGGTGATTTCAAGATAGTCCTCAATGGGGAGGAGAAAATAGGGAGTGCACCAACTACTGCAGGATGTCTCCCCTTTGCTAGATTCATCTAGGACAATAGCTTCGTTAACTAGGTGAGGCCAACATTATGAGCCGTATTGACCGTTGCTTTGTCAACAAGGCATGGAATGATTCCAATAGAATGTGATTTTGACTTTGCACTCAAGGTCCACATTCGGTTACTGCCTACTCCAATTTCAGTCCTTCAACCCTCCATTGGACCCTGGGTCTTACATTTTCCACTTCTACTGTTATTAGCTCCATGATAACTGATGCCTTCTGCTAAGTCAAGTCACCTAGTCCAGACCCTGCTTCAGTTGTCCCATGATTCAAGTCTTGGAGAAGTTGAACTCAATTAAGTGTTTCCTATATGGTTGTACAACATACAGATTCAGCTCTCTTTCTCAGTAGAATAATGCAGCGTGCAGTCATCTCGACCTTCTTCTATTCACAGTGAAGAAGGGGACCTTCAAGCCCTTGCCAATGACTGTGCTTGGCGAGCAAAACTCAACCACCTTCTTCTCTTGGAAGAGGACTACTGGCGATAAAAGTCGTGTATCAAATGGTTGCAATCTGATGGTTCCAATTCCAATTTTTTCCATGGCATTGTTAATAACAAAACATGAAAAAACAAAGTCACTGCAATTGAACTGGATGGAAGGCAAAGAGAGGATGTCACTCAAATCCTTGAGGGTTGCACCATTTTCTTTGAGAATCTCCTCGGTGTTAGTGATAGCTCTAGTAATTTGCCAGTAGACATCACTACAGGGTCTTTGGTTCCATCATAGGAGAATTAATTGTTTCTCTACCCAATCTGTGATGAGGAGAAATGTTGGTCGATCATGGGTGAGACCCAAACTCTGCCACAAGCCCTGATGGGTTCCCCAATAAGTTCTTCCAGGCCTCTTGGGAGATAGTCAAGCCACAACTTTCCAATGCCATCCAAACCTTCTTTATGTCAGGTAGATTGTTTCAAAAAGTGAAACGCACACACCTAGTACATATCCCAATGGAGCTCCACGAGGTGTGTATCCACAACTTTAGGCCCTTATCACCTTGGAATAGAACATTAAAATTTTTGAGCAGGATCATGGTTCGGAGGATGTGCCTTATTCTATGCAACCTTACTAGCCTAAACCAGCTTGCCTTCCTCCTGGGAAGGAGCATTCGGGAAAGTTTTCTGCTGGCACTTGAGGTTCTCCACTCCATGGCCTCCAAAAAAAACTGAAGTCTATCTACCTCAAAACCGGCCTAAGTAAAGCTTATGACAGGGTCAACTGGACCTTTCTCCAAAGTGCTTAAGGTGGTTGGGTTTCTCAAATCTTTGGGTCCAAAAAGTCCTCATCTGTGTTAGAACTTCTTCCATGGCTCTCGTGATAAATGGCAGAGAAGGTAAATAGTTCCAACCTCACAGAGGACTACAACTGGGAGATCTTCTCTTCCCTTATTTGTTTCTAGTTGTGCTTGAGTTTTCCCGTAGCATTTATGCTGCAGTCCTAAAAGGTAGCATCTGGGTGCCCAGAATTCAGCGAAGCACCATTGCCATTCCTTTTGTGCTCTACATAGATGACCTGCTCCACTTCTCAATGCTTCTAATTAAAGTCTATCTCAAGCATTAGTGCTAAGATCAACGAGTTTGCCAATGGAGCAGGGATGAAAATCAATCATGACAAGAGCTCCATTATCTCCTTCGGTGTGACACCTGAAGACTCCCTCATGGCACCCAACCTGCTCAGGTGGCCTCTTGGTACTCTTCCATTCAAGTACTTGTGTGTTCCCTTGCTAAATCGTGATGTTCTTGATGCCTGCTATCTCCCTTTGATTCTCAAAGTTGAGAGAAAACTAGCTGGGTGGAAACATCGCCTGCTTTCCTTCGCTGGCTGATTATGCTTGGTGAAGTTCGTCTTGTCATCCATCCCTTTTTACTGACTAATGAATATGAAACTTTTCCCTCCACTATGAAGAAACTTGACCAGCTGAGTTGTTGCTTCCTATGCAGTGAAATAGAGGATTCAAGGCATATGCACCTTGTCCAATGGGATAATGCCTTATGAAGGTGTTATGGGCATTCACAAATTTCAGGACTCCAACATAGTGTGTCTCGCTTTTCTAGCATGGAAGACTTTCCTATCACAATCACTTTGGGCTGATATTATTCAAAGCAAATACTTGGTACCTAAAAGTCAATGGTCAATGAAATCTAATAAAACCTCCCCTTGCTTGAAAGCGATCTTCTCAACATGGATGAAACTTAATGATGATGTTAGTTGGTGTATTAAGAATGGGAGAATGGCCCGCTTCTGGTCTGACCATCCGTGCGAGCAGCCCCTGCTCAAGGACATCTCCAGTGAAGACATTGTGACTATTCAATCCCTGCTCAGCTGGCCCATCACCAAT
Source organism: Nymphaea thermarum (assembly GCA_011799765.1). NCBI lineage: Eukaryota > Viridiplantae > Streptophyta > Magnoliopsida > Nymphaeales > Nymphaeaceae > Nymphaea > Nymphaea thermarum. The sequence goes on along the minus strand of JAANDH010000186.1, from coordinate 303,748 downwards.
GTGTCAGGGAAACATGGATATGGTTGCGGTGATGATTCAGAAATATAGACGTCTCGCCCAACTGCCTCCCCTATTTGATGGTGGCGATGACAATCTTTAGGTTGACAAATTTACGCGCAAAGCATTCTCTTGCTAGACCCTCTTGGAACTAGTCAGTAGGAAATACTTCAAGATTCGTTGGTGGGGGACGATCTGGATCAGCCAAGGGTACCAACATGCATGTTGTACTCTCTACTTTGGGTGTGAGGACCATCCCCTGAATGATGAGTGTCTTAAGAGACTTGGATTCCACATGGCTTCCATATGCCCCCTATGTAGGTGCCAGGAGGATACTTTATTTAACCTATTCATAGACTTCTCAATTGCAAAAAGAATTTGGCGGCTCGTGGCCAAGAATTTTGGCAAATAAGGACTCCCAAAACACAACATGGTGAACACTCTCAAATGGTGGATGACGATCCAGGTGCCCCGTGAATCCCTACTCAAACGTTGGCACATTTTCTTTCACCTGATTATTTTGTGGATCTGGAAATTGTACAATGGGATCAAACATCATTCCATTCCAAAGTGGGAGAGGGACACAATGAAAGCCATTGGCAGTTGGCTTTGCACCAGGATCCCATGGTCTAGCTGGGTCTGGAATGTGAGCATTGGTTTTGTTGTGTAGTTTGGCTGGATTACGCGAGGATGCACGGGATTGTAGGCATAGTCCATGACAGATCTAACTGCATAGTATTGAAGATTGTAAAATGGAGCTCAACACCTATCTCGCCCCATCGAAATGGCTACTCATTAAGTGCCTCTGTGACATTCAGAGCTCCCACCTTCTTGTCTTATTTCTGTCCAACAACCCTTCCTGGGTTACTTGTATATCACAGCTTAGAAGGTGAGAGGCCTTCCATGATCCAGAGTTTCATGACAGGAGACTTTGCCTCTGGTTCATATTTCAAAACACCTGATTTCTGCTGACCTATTAGGGCTTCTTTCCACTTGTCCAGGAACTGATCACAACCACGAAAGGGTTTCATGAAATAAGGAGTTTTGATGGCCCATTTATTGGGCCTTTTTTTGTTGACTTTTGAATATTTAATCCAGTTTCCTCAGGATCCTATTTCTTGTTGTACATATCATTTTGTTGGCAATGAATCTGGGGCAACCTGCGTGGTCAATTACCTGGAGGGTTCAAACATCACTAGCTGACCTTGAATATGAGGAACCAAGGCTAAACTGATCTAAATGTGTTTTGTTAATCAATGTTGCAAAAATTTAGGTGTGTTTTTTAACAATATAAATACCTTATATGTTCTTTCAATCTTCATCGATAGATTAAAGTGCATTTGAGAATTTCCCTTCATGAAATCTACATTTGTATTGGTACATGCTGCACAAATTTCGTTCATTAGTCAATATTTTTTAACATATTTCAAAAGCTGAGTCTGTAACGTATAATGCATTTTTCTTTTTACAAAAATATGTATTTTTAAAAAATGAGGGACTGATGCAAGTTAACATTTCATGATTAACTATTATAGTTGCTTGGATTGTATGATTGGTATGGCAACAACCCATTGCCCCCTGAGATATGGCTTCTTCCCACCTTCCATCCTATTCATCGAGGTAATCATCAATTGTTATTGATAATTTCACTTGGTTATTGGATTTATAAACCCTTTTCTCCCAGTAGCTGGTTGCTATTACAATTAAGCAATGGATGTTGATCTTTGAATAGAATTTATTGTACACACTACTGCACAAAAAGATATCCCCCAAAAAGTTCATTTTCCTCATTTCCAAAACTGAAATTCAAATATTGTAAAAACTAGAGCCTTCTTTGATCGCTATTGAGTATTGACAATTGCTGAGCTTTTTTGAGGTGTGACATTCTGAATTGGTTTTCCCATGTCAAATTAGTCTATCTTTTTACATTTTGAACTTTTGGAGTCAAATTAGTACTCATTGTCAATGCCTAAGCAATGTTATTTTGATGGAGATGATTGATTACATCTTCTACTGAGTTACAATCTAATCCATTCTATATTAGTCCTATTGAGAGACTTGCTTTTGGATAACAATATAGTAATTTGGGTTCCACAATAAGTGCTTTCATCTTTCTAAATCTTTGTAGATAATACAGTGCTCATAAAATTGTCATGCCCAATGACAATATCTCCTGATATATCTTAAACCTATGTTAGAAGCTAGATTTTTCTAGTGTTCATGATATGTATTTTGTGTAAATACATGTCACACACCTACTTAATATAACTACAAGGAAAGATCCATAGTAATATCACAAAAGTCCAAATTACCATTTTGAGCATAAGGAAAGGAGCATGTAGCATCAGTGTCAGACAACATTCCAGGATAACATGCAACAAAACAGAGTAAAGTCAGTATACTTATTTGTGTTCAAGATTAATAGTAGTAACCATGTAAACTTGCCTAATTCTCTTTTCCTATAGCTAAGGCAGTTGTCCACCCAGTAATTATTTAATATTCATCTTTTTTTGTCTACTTCAATAGAATGGCTTCGCTAACTACAATAGGCACATGTTCTAGTTATACCATTTGCATTCATTCTCCTAGTTTTATGAAAGTTGTTTCTGTTATTGTGAGCTCTATTTCCATTAAAAAATTTGTGTTTTTTTACTAGGAGTGCGGGTTATGTAGCTCATCTATCAGATTTGTGGAGTTTCTGGTTTGGATATTAGGGCTTCTCTTGTTTCTTATTTTAAAAAGCTCTCACTCTTTTGAAGAATCATCACTATTTTTTTTCTAGAAATATGTTTGTAGGGTTTATTACCAAATAAAGATTAATGACAAACATGTCTAAAACAATGCAACAACAATCTATAAAATACTAAAAAGTTAAAAACTCACAAAGTCTATAATGGTTCTTCATAATAAGTGCATAAAAGCACAACAAAAGAAATCAAAGGTTAATTATGTATCTAACTAAAATTGCTGAGGAAGCATAGAATTTTGAAGATTGTATAAAGCCCTTTATTTTTTCAAAAGCTCCAACATGTCTTTTTGGAGCTATTGGGCCTGTTGAACCAAGGTTGAGGTTTAAACTTGACCTTAAAAATTTGAAAAAAAATAGATAGTGCAAAAAATAAGAATGATGATAAATCTATATCCATTATACATCAATCTAATATGCATACAAAACAAGTATATATACACCTTCACAATGTGTGTGTGTGTGTAGATATATATATATATATATATGCACACACACACACAAAATTGCATGGACACATACACCAGTGTTAGTGTCAGACATGGGTATGGCTGTCAGACACATCGAGCCCTAAAAAATTGGACACATGGACACAACTATATATATATATATATATATATATATATATATATATATATATATATATATATATATATATTTTGACACACACACACATAGAACTAATTAACTGTTTAACTTTTTATTAGCAATGTAAGAATGCCTTGGTTCTTGTATTATTTTTTAAAAAGGGAGGACACTTAATCACCTTTTTTAAGAGGATGACCAATGTTTTCAATTTTAAATGAAACCCTAAGTTGTCCTTCAAAAAAAAGAACAGTCCTTTACTCTTTGTTAAGTGATTTTCCCAAAGAGAGAGAGAGAGAGTTTCATGTGTGGCTTGATTGGAAAAGGAGAAGAGTGGTAGGATAGAATAATTGAGGGGAAACAGGAGAAAAATAAAAATACAAAGTGAGAGATAAAAAGAGAGAGAGAAAGAGAAAAAAGTGAGAAAAGAAAAAAAGAGAGTGGAAACACATACCAAGAACTTCATGTTTTAAAACTGAAGTGTGAAATAAGTTTTGACACATGTCGGTGTCGGTGTACACAGCCTGCCATTGACACTTCATATTTTAGAAGTGTCCATGCAATACCATACATATTTGTATAGGTCCTAACACCATCAATCAAACTTATGGTATTATTATAAAAGCCTGTAGAGAAGATAATTGAACCTCAAGGAGCATGATACTTGGGTGAAAAAATTTGTTAATTGATCAGATGCAGTATGAGGGTTTGGTAGCTACATGTTTTGTAATACACACACCCACACACCAACACACATAGAGGAAGATTTAGATTTGCTCCTTACCGGATGTTGCAGATGGATGGCTAAACTAACAGCATGGGATCCCTCTTCCTTCATTTCTTTCCTCTCCTCTCTTTTCTCTTTCTCACTGGTTCAAAGGAGGTGTTCCGCCAGAGAGGGAGAGAGAGGAAGGAAAGAGAGAGAGAGAGAGAGTTAGTTTTAGAGAAGGTGAGATGAAAGGAGCAAGAAAGAAGGAAACTGATCATGACCATCTAAAACACACACACCAATGCTTGTTAATTGGTTCTTACCTTACTTCTGTGAGGGTTGAAATTCTCATCTTAGTGCCTTCATAGGTCTAGCCGCTCATAGGTATGCCATGTAGTATTAGTAGGACATCAATCCATATGGAAGTCCATCCAAGCATTCTTGAGTTGTCACTTTAACTCTCCAAAATTTTATTTGGCTTTTCCTAGCCCAGCTTCTACTTTCTTTACCCAATAAAAGACGCCGCATTTTCACATGACATACCCAAGGAACTTAATTTGCTTAAGTCACAATGCATACCTAGAGCACCATATTGGGCACATTTTACTTTTTGATCCTCAGCTTAATAGCACTCTGTTCTAGAATAAAACTTAGAATATACTTTAATAGTTTTCAAATTGTTAAATAATTCCTTATTCATGGCTAAATGATATCTGTTCTTGATCATCTACCTAGTTGAGAATCTTATAGTTGATATACAACCTTAAAGTTATATCCTTCTTTTCAGCAGAGGGTTGGTGCTGCGCAAGGCTACACATTAAATCAACTGCACCCATTATCTAATGGCACATAACATTGTTTTGTTAGTTTTTCTTATTTTGATATCCTTTCTGGTGTGTAACATTGGACATCAAAACCAACCGTGGAATAGCAAGATCGATTTCTCCTTAAGCTAGCAGCTCTTCAACTCCATGGTAAGGATGTCCAAGAACTCGCAGAACCTTCTAGCCTTTGACAAATTATACCTTTTTACTTTCTATATCAATACAAATCAGATGGTATGAGGTACCCTGGAGAGAGATACTTGTAAATATGCTTTGACTGCCAATATTAATTTTCACCCATAGAATTTTTAGTGTATAAGTCTAGGGATAAAAAATTAGGCTGCAATAATAATTTTATTTTCTCTATGTAGAGTGATGTAACCTTTTTTCAACTTCTCTAAAATAACTAATTTGACTTTAATATTCTATCCATTAATTATAGGTATTTTCGAGAAATACTCATTGGACATCAAGTTATCACTCAGGGAGAGCTGATATCAGTTGAAAAATCTATGACCTTAGCAAAAAGGTCTGAATTTGCAACAAAACAAGTAGCACTACCTTAAATAGACTAATCCAATTGGCTCAATCTTTTAATGGGGACTTAGTTGAAATTAGCCAGCTGTTAGACGTTACCATATGCCTAAGAATTAAAAGCCATCACTAAATTTTTAGGCACCAGATTATTAGTAATAGTTTTATAGCATAGTGATGGTTCATTGTGCTTGTAGCAAATGTTTTTGATAGTTGTGGAGATGAGTTATAATTTTTCAGCCATCTGGCAACATCTGACAGCAAGTTGATTGCAATTCTAACTGCAATGTGCTTCAACCAACAAAGTAACGTAGCCAACCTTCTCCTATATGAGAATGATTGGCGAGTAATTTTCTATTCACCAAACTCATAAAGAATTAATTTTATTACATGCTTTATAATAAAATGCAATATTCTTATTTAAAATTTACATTTCTGGGCAGTTTGAAGGAAGAATTAAGCACATATAGTTTCATAAGTATATACATATCCATATAAGTGTTGAGCTTCAGTTATACTTGTTCCTGTAACTTTGAATGGCACTTGACTTATTAGAACGTATTTCTGAGTATTAAATCTTGGATTTGCATTCTGTCGAACATCTAGATCATTTTCCGTGTAATGTAGATTTCTAGTTTCAAAGATCAAATTTGACAGATTGTTAGCCCATGCAGTTTTCCAGTGGCATAAATGGATCAGTTTCAAATGTCCAATCCAAACCTAACATATTTCTCTTCCTTGGAAGATAATAAAGGGGGTTCAGGTTAGACTTATCCTTATTTCCCCCTCACTTTTTGTGCATTTCTTCCATGGAATCTGGATCTGGTCCAACTGTTGTGGACCCGTTAATCACAAAACTCATACATCTCCAATCTTTTCTTTCTAGCTAAACATTATGACACGAAATAAATAAGGTTTCCATGACCACACTCATTTGACTAGTTACCAAAAGCATGTCTTTGCAAAGTTGAAAGTCCGTGTTTCTATTTTTTTTTTACTTAGATGGACTCTTATCAAATGCAAGGAAATTGGTAACCTGACGGTAGAAAAACTGACATGACTGAAAGCCCGATAAACAGTGGCTGCAACTGGTCACTCTTTGTGAACATGTGAGTTAAAATTTTCGAATTCATATATTTTTTTTAAAGCATGTCTCAAAAGAATTTCAAAATCAACTTTGGGAAAAGTTTTATTCACCAAGTTCTGAGGAGGAATGTCAATCATGCACTACATTACCTCTCTTATCACCTATGCCTATTACCAATCACCACAACCATAAAGCACTTACTTGATTCTATCCTAGACGGTTGAATAGTAGCTTGCAGTGATTCACCTACCACACGAGGCCTTATATATAGGATGGCCCAAATGTGCCAGGGAAAAGAATAGTAAAAAAGCATCTGGTCCTTCATGCATGCGTTGACTTCCATATCCAAAGGATAATTCTTCAAGCAGGATTAAAGGGAAAGCATGAACAAAAAGGATCAGGGTCAAGGTTTGGTGGATCCACGTAGTCAATGCATAACCAAGAATTTTGTTTTAGGTCAAGGCTAATTTTATAGAAAGTTCCCAAAACATGGGCTGAAAGCAAAGTATACCTTTTCCAAAAAAAAAATGCTGCTTTTGCTTGTATTATTTTATTACAAAAAAATTAACATATATCAAAAGTAAGAAAATACGAAAAAAAAATGGAATGTTCCATCCAATCAGAAGCATCTCAAGCTAGCAGAAAAGAAGAAAGGAACTAATGAACAACCTGAGAATTAGTTTTGGAAAAAGAAATTAAATCTGATAATAAAGAAGAAAAAAACCACTGGATGCACATCCTGCAATGGAACATATTAGACATGAGGATTTCTCTGGTGTCACCGTCACTTGCTCTCCTCACCCATGAACTACTTGTATGGAAATAGATTTGTTGGCCCTATCATAGAAACAGTCCTAGAACTACGCAAAGTGCTTCTTCCTTACCATATGATCAAGTATATTGGAATAAAGACCAAAATTTATGTGGAAAGGTTGGTGAAAGCATCTTGACCAGTACTCATTAATGCATTTTAACAAGAGGGTTGTTTATTGAAAAAATAGCATGAGCCCTGCTTCAGATCTTATAATGCCAATCTTTACCTCCAGCTCATTTTAATTTGCTTTTTCCTAAGTGCATTTTCTGATTAATAATTTGTTGCCATCAAACTTATGTATACAAACATATGTATGCATGTATGTGTGTATGTATATACATGCATACATACATATAATATTATATATGTACATGCGTATTTATATATGTCATTTGACCCGAAGCTCTTGTTGATAAGGTGAGCCTTATTGATGAACTTGAGTATTCAAAAATCAAAAAGAGGAAAAGAGGAAAATTTGTCAAATTTTAATCTATAGATCGATTTGGGAAATGAGTTCATTAACCATGTTGAGATTGTTATATTGTAAAGTATAGCAAAACCAGCTTTAGAATAGATCACATCAGCACTCTAAAGTTGGTTTTCGTGAACCAAGGTGCCAAATAGGTAAACTTGAAGTGCCCAGACTATAGTATTTGAAAAACAAGTTTTGAAAGCTCAATGTACAAATTGGTTTCTAAATAATCATGATATCAACAGCTTAGATTTGTTGCCTTCTAACATCCAACCTACACATCATATTTTCATGATTTCTTCTTTGAATCATATAGTCTTGGATAATCTTCACTCATATGTGACATTAGATTTATAAGAAAAAACTTCAGTACAATGGAAGCATGTTTGCATCCCAAAAGTCTATTGGTTTTTGGAGTGCTGCAAAAAAATGATGTTTTATTTTGAAATTAGAGAGAAAGAGACTCACCTGTCGGTACGATGATTGACCATTTTCGATGCCTTCACTTGGGGTAACCAATCCAAAGTAATGTTTATTCTTGATGCATTTCAATTTGGCTTAAACATCTTTTTATTCTAAATGCGGTGTGATGTCTAAAAAGTATTGTAGATTTGATGTTTCAATTTTTTGTGAAAGTTTTGAAGAATCATTTAAGAGTGTAAAACATTTTGATTTGAGAAATTTGGAATTGAGAAATCTTTGCAAATATCATTTGAAAACCTTTGAAGATCATTTTTTGAAGCCAATTTAGTGTTCTCTTAAGATGAGATGAAGCATTAGCTAAGCAAACCTTTGACTATATATATATATATATATATACACACACACACAAAAGTATGTATATGAAAATTCATAAAAGAATATGTTGAATCATAGAGAGAGAAATAAATAGTCATGCACACGTATACGTACATAACATGTATATATGTATACGTCTTCTTGAGAATTGAAATCAACAAAAATAACTTGAAAATATCTGACTTCAATTTTTCTACATAAGCCAGAGAAACTTGGGTTCATGCAAAAGCCTAAGCTAAGTCTCCAAGGCCTCATTGAAGAGGGTTCTTGCTTTCAAAAATCTTTTGAAAAACATGATTCAAAATATTTTCATACATGAACATAAAACTATAATTCTTTCGAAGAAAATCAAACATACATAAAATGAAAAACGACGTAAGAAAACACTCATTGGAGTCTCTAATCGGGTGATTAAGAAAGAAACTAAGTGAAAATGACATGAAGATAAACTTTAACATGTACATATTCGTAAAAGGCTTTTCTGAGTTGGACAAATTCCAACCTTAAAAGTCAAAATAATAATGAAGAAGTCCCAACACAAACACTTCTTCTCACCACTTATTCGTATATAAATAGGAAAAATCAATCTACTATGCATGAATAATATCTCAAAACAAAGTAACATTTGAAAGAAGAGAGAAACAAGTTTCAATCCTAAAATGAAATTCTATGTCACCTTCTCATGTTCTCAGTGCACTCATCAACAGTTCTTGACTCCGAAGAGGAGTTTTGAGGGCTATCTTATATGGCTTGGGTAGATGAAGAAGAGAGAAAGTAAGGAAAAGAAATGGATTGGGATATTGAATACATACATCCAATAAGAATGATTCTAGAATATGAATCTCTTACTTTGATGATCCCAAAGCTTCCTCGAATGGGGCTTGCTCCCTTGGAGAGTAGAAGTTGCAAAAGCTTGCTCTCAATGTTGAAGAAGAAAAAGAGAAGAAGAGAGAAATAAAAATGGAGAGCTAAGGAGAACTCTATATTCTAAGTGAAAAAGCACTAGAGGTTCCTCAAAAATAAGCTCATGCCCAAAAGAGAAGATTGTGGGGGTATTTATAGAGGGTTTTGGAGTCAAAACTCAAAATTTGTTTTTTTTTTTTAATTTAATAAGACATTCATGTGAATTCCATGTGTTTTTGAATAATTTTTAAATTTTTTAATTAAATAGGCTTGACCAAGTGAGATTGTCCATTACCCTGCAAATTGACCTTTGGCGTGTGGGCAGGGCAATTGCCCACTCAACACTTCTCGGCTTAAGAATGGATCATAAAACAAAGGAAAGGTTTGTGCATGCGCGCGCCGTGCTTCTGGCATCAAATTTTGTTGTTTTGATCTAAGTTTTAGATTATGAATTTGAAATTCTCAATTTGGATCTAAACTTGGGTTTTTAGACCTAATTTGGATCAGAGAGTTGGATTTTGGATTTGAATTTCACGTTTAAAGTCGGGTTTTGAATTTGAATTTTGTGTTTTCGGTTCAGACATAGGTTTAAAGATTCATTTCGGATTGAAATATCCTCAAATTTGTTTTGGGCTTAGGGTATAAAAATATAAATCTGAATAACTAAGAATTTCATTTGGGTAAAAATAAAATAGTCTTTTTGAAAAAACGATAACAAAACATATACAACACATTGAATGTCATTATAATTGGAAAAGGGAAACACCTTGGATGTCATATATCTGTGCACATGTGCTTGTACCTCTATTTATAGGTGGAAAGAACATCATATTTGGGTCCCAAACCAGCATGTGTTTGTTGGGTTTTATCTCTATCAAAAGAAGCTTTCGCATGCCAACGCAATCTGATCGGTAACTCCATTATAGTTATGGAAGTTTTTTTCAAATTGTGGAGTTCTCTCTTTAGTTACATCATTCAAGACTCAAACATTTTAAATAAATAGCAGTAGCATTGCCTATAACTCTTTAGCTGTGGTCTGACACTCTAATAAATTAACCAATAACTACTTTGTCCTGCTTCATTGATAATACATTATTTTGGATTATTGACATGTGTACTTTACTACACCATTCTCAACTATGTTTTCCTATACGATGATCATAGTTGGCATTTCAATTGACATGACAAGGTAGCCGACAAATCATAAGTTTTATAAAGGCAATAATTTGTTTTTCGCATGATAGTTAAATTGTTATTTTTTAATACAAAAATTGATAGAGAATTGGAGGGGAACATGGAGGAGAACCATTGAGATCTGTTTCAGTGCATTGAGAGAAAACAAATCATGGATAGTACAACAACATGGAAAATGATAAGTACAAACATGATATATGAGTATATCTGGTTCAGATTTGACGTGTCAGATACCTTTGGTTCAAATATGATGTGATAAATATCTCTACTCCAGATCTGTGCAAAAGGAAAAATGGCCATAAATGATGCAAGTTTAAAATATGATGTGACATATATCTCTACTTCTGATATGTGACAATTAAGAAATCGCAAGCTTGATGTCCAGGTTTGCTCAACTATAACATCAGTAAGAAGAGAAGACAAGAGAGAAAGGGGATTTCTTCAGCAGTATAATGGCAGGCTCAAGGGTTATAGGCATTCTAATCACATTAATCAGAAAGATGTGAATTTCAAGGACTTAATAATACAAGAGGAAATAATAAAATAACAAGCTTGTCAATTTTGATCAGATCAAGATCCAAAATATAAAGACACATACACATTTGCCCATTCAAACTCCTTTGCCCTTAAAGTTGTACATGGTCTTGAACCATGAACAAGCTACCTTTGGGCATACAAAATGTGTCAGCATTTCTGCTTGTTTAAACTTCATTGGTTTGAACCCTAACATTTATAATTTGTATGTTCTGTTTAACTCTTTGTTTTTTACTTATACTCATCTTTTTGCTGTAGAAGGATCTCTACTAGCCGCATCCATTCATACAAGATGTTCTTTGGGCAGCTCTTCACAAGATTGTTAGAACCATTCCTAAGGCATTGGTTGGGTTTTTCTTAAGAGAGAAGGCTCTATATAAAGTGATGCAACATGTAGACTATGACACTGCTTTGATACCATGTCAGTTTTTTTACTGTTCGAAATTAGTCCACTATGAGAAATAAGATGAAAATATGAACAGAAAATCTCCGATACAGTTTGGTTGCCTCAAAATGACATGGTGAATGCCCAAATGTTTTATTAAAAGATAATTTTTAACATGACAAATACGTGTAGCATTAATTACAAAAATTAGAAATATGACACTGCCTTCTAAGACTGCATGCCAGAATATGAAACTAGCTCGGCTATATTAGGACCCAAGACTAGTATAAGTCATATTATGAGTTTTTAGTTTCATCACTGAGGCTCTTGCATCAGTTGGATTTCAGTTTCTGTTTTTTTTTAGAAACCACTCATGGTCGAAGCCATCACTCCCTCGCTCGAAACTCGCTTGAAAACCTAGGCTGAAAACCCTCTTGTCATCGTTGTCTATCTCGTCGACTTGCTATCTTGCGCACCTTACGCTAAAAACCGTTTTGTCATTGTCGTCTCTCTCACCATTTTGCTCTCCTGCAGTGTCGTTTCTCTTTCACGCGATCTCTCCCATCCGTCGGCAAGGTTTTGCCGACTTCATTTATGCTTGTCGGAAAGTGCTGGTTGGCCACTGGGTTTTCCTCTTTGACTCCCTATATTGGTCTCTCTCTCTTTATCCATTGCATCTTCTTCTTCTTTACTATTGAAGGTTTCTTTCATTTCTTGCAAGTATGTTTCAGTCGATTGTACATTTACCCAAATAGGAGCTGTCGGGTAGGGGAGGGGTGGTTTTGGGCCATAGAGAAGAGGAGATATGGTACATGATGGATATAGCATTGCTTTTGTTAACAGAAATACCAAGAAGGCTCTCAAAGTGAATTACTTGGGAGATGAAAAGTCATGTCTCTTGAGAGATGAAAAGTCATGTCTATTGGGAGGTGGAAAGTCATGTCTCTTAAAAGATGAAAAGACATGTCTCTTGAGAGATGAAAAGTCATGTCTGTTTAAAGATGAAAAGTCATGTATGTTGAAAGATGAAAAGTCATGCTCTTGAGAACTAGAGACCCCTTATGTAACTCCTCTATATAAATGAGCCTCTCCACCAAAGGAAGGCAAGCAAGAAATGATAGAGCAGTGGACGTAGGCCAATTGGTATCAAAGCCATGTCCCTTTAATTATTTCTTCATTTTAATTTTTTACATGGTATCAAAGCCATTGGTCCATGATAGCGCTGCTGCTAGATCCTAAGTATTACATCTTTTGTTGCCGCTTTTCATTGTCATGGCAAATCAAGAAGCATCATCAAATATGGGAGTCAACTTTGATACAGGTATAAATTTTCTTGCTTCTCCTCTTCAGTACCCAAGCAATTTACAACATTTCCTCACCATCAAGTTAAATGTTGAAAATTATCTTATTTGGGTATCTAAATTCACTTCAATCCTGATCTCATTTGATCTTGTGGGATATATTGATGGAAGCAAACCTGCTCCGTCAATGTTTAGATGTGGAACAACTGAAATTAGTTCAGAATATATTGAATGGCTGAGAAAGGATCAGTTACTCTTGAGTTGGATTAAGTCCTCTCTATCTGAAGCAATGCATACCCAAATTATTGGTTTAAAAAACTCTCTAGAGGTTTGGAGTGCTCTTAGGCAGTCATATGCTGCTCAATCCAGGTCCCAAATAATGCAGTTAAAATCACAGTTTCAAGATTTGAAAAAGGGGTCTAGTTCTATGGATGTTTATATAAACAAAGCAAAAGCTATTGCTCATCAATTAGCCATTGCATCCAAACCCGTTGATGAAGATGATCTTGTTCTTCAAATTCTCAGAGGATTGCCGAGTGAATATTTTGCTTTTAAAGTCAGTATGGAAACTCGAAAGGACCCTATCTCTTTGAATGAACTTCTTGGGCTTCTTCTCATACAAGAAGCCAACTTAAAAGAAGATGATTCTCAAGCTTTTGAATCTATTATGCCGGCTGCAAATATTGCTTCAAAACAGGTTTACAATAAGCAAACCAACTACAGAGGTTGTGGTAGAAACAACTACCAATCTAGAGGAGGAGTCCGAAAAAGTGAGCAATACAAAGGTGATCATATTGTGTGCCAAATATGTGGAAAAATTGGTAATATTGCAAAGTTTTGTTGGTCATATATGAACTTGCTTAAAGAAAAAGAGACAATGTCTCCTCAAGCATGTCATGTAGTTTCTTCTAGCACTCTGAATCAAGACATTGAAGATGACAATTGGTATCCTCACTTCGGTGCGACTCATCACATCACCAATGATGTCAATAACTTGTCCATTCATGCTGAATACAAAGTGGAGATGCAGTAAAAATCGGAGATGGATCAACAAGGAACGAAAAAAATTCTTCATCAAGGAACTAGCAGTGATGGGCTATATAAGATAGACCTTAGTAGCAAAAAAAAAGGAAGTGCAGCTTGGAGAAAGACAAACTATTGGGCAGTGGCACAAAAGACATGGTCACCCTTCATTTTCCATTGTTAAGAAGGTTTTGAGAAAGTGTGATTTGTCTTATTATGATGATTGTTTGAATTATTTGTGTGAAGCTTGTCAAAAGGCTAAGAGTCATAAACTTTCATTTAATGCTATTTCAAATAAGGTGAAACACCCGCTTCAACTCATTTATTCTGATGTATGGGGTTCAGCTCCAGTGGAGAGTGTGAATGGTTTTAAGTACTATGTGATTTTTATGGATGCCTTCTCAAGATATACTTGGATTTATTTGATGAAAAAAAAAACAGACGTTAGTCATGTTTTCAAATCTTTCAAGGCACTTTCTGAAAATCTCACTGGACACAAGATGAAACATTTTCACTCAGATTGGGGAGGAGAATTTCAAGAACTTCAATCATATCTTGTCGATAATGGGATTTGACATAGAATATCATGTCCTCATACCCCTGAATAAAATGGTGCAACTAAATGAACATAAACATATTGTTGAAATAGGTTTATCTCTAATGGCAGAAGATAATATTCCCAAGAACTTTTGGTCATATGCTTTTTATACTGCTGTTTATTTGATTAACCGAATGCCAACCAAGATTCTTGATTTTGCTTCTCCTTTGGAAAAATTGTTCAAAGAGAAACCTGATTATGGCTTCTTCAAAATGTTTGGATGTGAATGCTTTCCTTGTTTAAGAGCTTATTAGAAAAAAAAATTAGATTACCGATCTGAAAGATGTGTTTTCTTGGGCTATGCTCCTCAACATAAAAGATATTATTGTTTGGGTGTACGAACTGGTAAAATCTATATTTCGAGGCATGTCCAATTTAATGAGAAAAAAATATCCTTTTATTGATACTCAAAAAACTAGAACTCAAGATCTAGAAAGTCAAAACCAAACTATCATTTTAACCTCCCCTCATGAATATCAGTTATCAAACCCTACAATGTCATCATCTAGTATATCCACAACATCAGAGGAATCCTTACTTCAGTCTGAAACAAATAGTGAATCTCAACCTGAAACTCTTGGAAATGAGGAGCCAACCCAATCCAATGAAAATGAACCAAATCAAGAATGAGTCCATCCTATGAATACTAGATCTCAAGTGGGAATCTTCAAACCTAATGCTAAATACAATGAGTTTCATTCATATTTTTCTAGCGAACACTCTCTTCCAAGAGTTCTTGTCTCCACTCTTCTTGAAGACAAAGAACCCTCAAGTTTAAAGGAGGCATGTGAAGATGAAAATTAGAGGAAGGCCATGCAAGAGGAATATGATGCTCTTATTCGAAACAATACTTGAAAACTTATTCCAAAGAAAGAAGCCAAACACATTGTAGGATGTAAATGGGTGTTCAAAATCAAGCGAAAGGCAGATGGATCATTGGAAAGATACAAGGTTAGACTCGTCGCCAAGGGGTATAGTCAAAAAGAAGGAATTGAGTATACTGAAACCTTCAGCCCTGTTGTGAAGCCTACAATTTAGACAGTATTGACTATTTCTATTAGTCATAAATGGAAAATACATCAACTGGATATTCAAAATGCATTCCTATATGGATCTATTTCAGAAGAAGTTTATATGGTTCAACCACCTGGATTTCAAAATCATTATTTTCCAAATCATGTATGCAAGCTTGAACATGCTTTATATGGTTTAAAACACGCTCCTAGGGCATGGTTTGCCTATCTTAGTCTATTCCTCCAAAATCTTGGTTTTAAAGGGGCTCAAACAGATTCATCTCTTTTTATTTTGAGAAAAAGAGAATTACTTCTATATGTTTTGGTATATGTGGATGACATGATCATAACAGGAAGCTCACCTGAATATATTCATAAAATTATTTGTCAATTCAAAAAAGAGTTTGCCATTAAAGATCTGGGTGAACTTCATTTCTTTTTGGGCATAGAGGCAAAAAGAATTGACAATAAACTAATATTGTCTCAAAGGAAATACATATTCGAGCTTCTCAAAAGAACAAATATGCTTGGAGCTAAGGGAGTTTCAACTCCCATGGCATGCCCCCCTGCTTTATCTGCTCAAACTGGATCAAATTTTTATGATTCAACTCTTTATCACAGCATTGTTGGAGCTCTTCAATACTCTACTATGACTCATCCAGACATCTCTTATGCTGTCAACAAGGTTTGTCAATACATGCATCATCCTACTGATACCCATTGGGATGCCGTAAAGAGAATCCTAAGATATTTGAAACACACTATTGATTATGGTATTGTTATTAGACCTAGTTCAGTTGTTAATATTAATGCTTACAGTGATGCAGATTGGGCAGGATGTCTTGATGATAGATGGTCTACATGTGGATATACAGTGTTTATTGGATCCAATCTAGTTTTATGGAGTGCTAAAAAACAGCCAGTTCTCTCTCGTTCTGGCACTGAGGCTGAGTATCGATCTATTGCCAATACTACTGCTGAAATCATGTGGCTACAATTTTTATTAAAAGAACTTTGTGTTGTTCAATCACAACCTCCCATATGATGGTGCGATAACATCGGCGCAGCCTATCTTGCAGCTCATCCTGTGTATCATAGCCGCAGCAAACACATAGAGATTGACCTCCAAAGACCAGATTGCTGATATTTTAACTAAGCCACTTAGTAAACAACACCATTATCAAATAATTGACAAGCTCAATCTCATTGTTGTACCATTGAGCTTGCGGGGGGGATGTTAACAGAAATACCAAGAAGGCTCTCAAAGTAAATTACTTGGGAGATAAAAAGTCATGCTTCTTGAGGGATGAAAAGTCATGTCTGTTGGGAGATGAAAAGTCATGTCTCTTAAGAGATGAAAAGACATATCTCTTGAGAGACGAAAAGTCATGTCCGTTGAAAGATGAAAAGTCATGTATGTTGAAAGATGAAAAGTCATGTATGTTGAAAGATGAAAAGTCATGTCTCTTGGGAACTAGAGACCCCTTATGTAACTCCTCTATATAAATGAGCCTCTCCACCAATGGAAGGCAAGCAAGAAATGATAGAGCAGTGGACGTAGGCCAATTGGCTGAACCACTTTAAAAATTCATGTCCCTTTAATTATTTTTTCATTTTAATTTTTTTTACAGCTTTTACATTCTTTACATACAAAAAAGGAAGCGGTGGCAGAGTGAACGCAAACACGAAGGGACCATTGGCAGCAAACTCTCACCTCTCTAAAGAACCCTAAAGTCCAAACTACGAAATTGAGAATGAGGGAGAGAAACAACAAGAGACTTCACATTTCACAAGTATCCCAATCAAACTTCAAAATGAAGATAGAACTACAGAGGGCACTAGAAAGAGAGAGGGGATGATGGGGAAAATACCCCAGAGAGATGAGAACTCTTCTTTGGTTCTTGCCATTTACGTGTTACATAGTTCCTTTGATATGGTTTCTTGTTATATTTGGTTTATTAAATGGAAAGCTGACCTAGTGGTAGACTTAGTCGCCAGCCCAAAGTTGTCAAAGCAATCAGAGTTCACTTAGCTTCTGTTTCAGATTGTGCCGATAAGAGTAGACACCGGCCCATACATCGGTCTATGCGGTGCATGTTGGTGTCTTACTTGAAGAATAGTGGGTTTCTTGTATATCACCTAGAGGCTGAGTTGGTTGCTGAATCCCTCGACTCATCATCATATCTAATACAGTAGTTCATCCCACAAGTCTTCCTTCACGGTAAGATCAAGTGAGTTTGTTGCAATCCACCAAGGGCATGGCTCTCAGCGTATTCACTTGATACCTTGCCAAGACTCCTAACGTGGTCATCATGTTTATAGGTTCTGGTTTTAGATCGTCCCTACATCCATCTTAATTATTAAATGTACATATTGGTTGTGCATAGCAGCTATAGATAGTGAGTCATTAGAATAGGGGAAATGAAGAAGAAAATGAGAGAGAGAGAGAGAGGAAGAAGGCTTGGACGAATATTCTTTCTCCTCCTTGGCTTCTCCCTCCTACCTTCTTGGCTGCAGCAACTTGATGGATACTTTCCCTTGGTGGCCAAGGGGAAGCTTATATAGAGGAGGAGGTGTGTTCAACCACCTTCTTAACTCACCTTGGGAACTCCCTTAAGACCTTGGGGTCTTGTAAAATGAGTTAAATAGGGTTTAATGGATCTAATTGACCATTCTTAGCCCATTTACATGAGCTAGGTGGGCTGTGCTAGGTTTGGTCAACTTTGGTTCGGACCTAGTTCACCAACTTTGACCAAAATTTTTGACAAAAAAGCCTTGGCATAGGGTTTTACCTTATTTTGTGCTGTTTATTTTTTTCTTTGTTTGAAATCGAGATTGTTAGGTTAAAACCTAGTTATGAAGCTCCAAATGCCATTGACTTATGATAATTCAATTTAAATTTCAATAAAATTTGGAAATTCTATCAAATTTAGTTCCAAAAGGGTATTTTTGTCCATAACTTGATTAAGATGAATTTTAATTTGGTATTTGATTTATGCATTTGACAAAACCAAATGTATGTGTGCCTTTCATAAACCAATCTAGGCTCCGTAATCTCAATTTGATCATAGAAGGGCAAAATTATCCAGATTGGTCAATTTCGATCAATTGACCAATGTCAAAGCTCATTTGCGAGTAGTTTGACTTTGTTTGAGGTAATTTGATAAATTTGAGCTAAGAAAGCTTTTATGGAGCTGAATTCTACTTCGATTGAGTTTAGTCGAAGTGAACTCGATTCGTTCAAAGTCTATTTTCGTCCACTGATTGGGTCGGGGGACAGACCTACCATTTTGACTAAGCTGAGCCCATGTTGACCGAGCCTAGTTAAGATTTGTGCCATATTTGGTTGCACTAGGGTCGAACCTGCTTGAATTAAGTGGGTTTGACCAGCCTAGTTATTGTTTCTTGGAGATTGACCACTTTAAAGAGGGTCTAGTTAAGGAAGAGAGAGGGACATAAATGTCTCTCTTTTCATAGGATTCTCATTCATTTCACCTTGAAAATGAGATGTTTTATTTAATTGAGAGAAGATATATATATTTTTTAAAAGGGGGTGTGTGACCTCCTGGGGTGCTCTTGACCAATGTTATGAGAAGCGTACTCTTCTCACAAAAAAAAAGTAAGGCGTTTTTTCTAAAAAACGCCTTGAGGCATTGGTTTGAGGCGCATGTGCCCCTGAAGTGTGTGCCTCATTTGGGAGAGGCGTACACTTCACACAATAGCACACTTCTGCTTGAGGTGCACGTTTCAGAGATAGATTCTATTTAATGGCTTTTAATGTAAAAAATTAAAAAGTTAATAAAATTAGTCTCACACATAACCCTAATTAAACTCTCTCTCTCTATCCCTAAGTGCGCTTTTCTCAAATATCAATCCAAAATCACCTGTCTCCATGCTTTTTTCTGAGAAGGAGCTTTCTTCTCTGCGGTTGAGAAGGTGAAAGGCGCACTTCTGTTTGAAAGCACTCTGACTACAGCCCCTGCAGCAAGGCACTCTCCGACTCACCTGTGAGTTTAAATGTCTTCCTCCTTTTGTCTCTTTCACTTAACAACCACTGTCTCTTTGGTCCAAATCAGCCATTGAGCGGAGGCATCGTTCATCTTTTAACCACGGAACCCTTTTATAGATGTTGAAGAGCCCAATAGTGAGGACGAACCCAATTATAGGCTCTTCTTGCACAAACCGATCCATGTAAGGGGACACTTCTTTATGTGAATTGAAGGGATGAAATATATATAATACAGTTTATGTAACTGCACTACTTTTAAGGGACAAAGATATTGGGATCTGAACTTTGCTAAGAGCCACTTGTAGCCGTACATGTTCCAATATTACAGGCAATATTCGATTATATTATCTTACTAAATTTTATCTTTTTAACACCATGATATAGAACCTCCTCTTATTATAAATACCTATTACATCTAAATTTTGTTTCATATTTGTCTCCAAAAAAGTCTGAGTTCAAATATGCAGCAAGCTTCACTGCATCAAACTTGCTACTATTAGTTATTTTGATCGTTCAGATAACAAACTCTTCTTTTGGTCTCATCCTGTTAACGTAACAATACAATAGTTTACTATATTTCCTTTTAGCATACAATACAATAGTTTACTATATTTCCTGTGCTATGCTATAGTAAACAGTGTGCCTACCTGCTTTTGTGTTCATCTATTGTCAAGAGACTCAGGACGTGTGGAGTATTGGTTGTACAGTTGTTGAGATGTGGTAAATAAGGGAACTCATAAATGTGAAATTAAAAAAAAACAATGGCTTGATAATTACACAGACTAGTTACTTTTTTTTAATTTTTTGACATATACATATGTTATTGTTCAGCAATACTTGTTATTTACTTATTCTCTTAGTTGATATTATCATCTGAATCTTAGTTGTTATGACATTGTATTTATTTGGATTTACAAATAATTGTGGTTTACATATGTTGTATATTGTTCATTATTGATATGCTTAGTATTGTAGTCATTTTTTTCAGTTTTCTTATTATTTTTATAAATATTATAGAATTCACAAATTCATTCATGAAGCTTACACTTCAATTAATGCCTCGCCTCACTTTCTCGCCTTTTACAACATTGCTCTTGACCACACGGGCTAGGTGGGGCCCACATGTGGGTCCCACGTAGCCTTATAGACTGAATTAGATCCAATTCTCATATTTAAGTCAAAATTTCACATTTGTAATTGAATTTGGATTTCAAATGACATTTGTAATTGAATTTGGACTTGTAATCATGCATTGGGATTTGTATCAAGGGCTAAATTCATTATTTGAATCTAAATTGTTCTTTAGATTCAAAATTAGTTATGAAATTGCAATTTTTTACAATTCTTTTTTTAAAATTTTCACATTGCTCCAATTTTGATGTGGAAAAATTTGGGGTGTTAACAGATGCCCCTCTTTGCTGTTAAGCAAGTTGACGAATTTGCTTAATAGCAAAGATTTACACACGAAACTATTGCAAATTGATTGGAAAATCTATATTTCAAATGATCTTGAACCATCCTCACTCGAGGGGTAATGCTAGGCATAGACCTGAAATAAGAAGATTTTCCTCTATCTCATAGGAGACTTGGCAAGTGCTTTTTTTCTCTCCTTTTTTGCTTAGCCTTTCACCTTTTGGCTTTATCGTTTGAATTTTGATTGTCTTTTTGAGCTACCCTTCTTTCTTGAGGGAAATTCCTCACCATCCCAAAAGCTACTACGGAGTTCTAACCCTTTGGTGGCTTTGTGTAGTTTGCTTTGTACAATATTAAGTCTATCGGGCTTTCTTCTGAACCCTTATAGCGAGCTTTAGGCCGGTAACTCCCAGACCAGTTGGCCTCAGGATACCAAGTGTAAAATACTCCTTAGACTTACTTACTCGAATTCAAAAGGCTTTAGGAGACTTAATATAAGCAAAATGTTCATGGATTGCTTTTTAGCTTCACGGTGTAAGCATAGGTCGTATGCCCACTTGTGCCTACAGAGATTTGAACCAGAGGAACAACTACACGCACCCTGAGCTCATCGCTCAACTCATTTTGCTTGATAGCTTTTTCTTGCATCTTGCCAAGGACTTTTAGGTCACAAGGGCTTTTTCTTATGGTGTCTTATGCTAGACCTTCACAAGTGCCAATTGTCGGGACCAACATTAATTGTTATACATTAATCCCTCAATTTCATTGGAAATTTCTTGTATAGTTCAAATCAATGTCCCCTGCTATTGTCCTTAAGACTGGGCTGAGTTTGAAAATTTTGGAAAATTTGATGCATTTTTGAAACTTTCTTTAAGGGATACTATGCCCTTGGTTTGAAAATTGTTACAAATGTTCTTATCAAAGCACAATTGTTTTGAAATTTTTGAATTGCAAATTCAAGTATAGAATTTCTTGAGATGCAAAACATTAATTGGATCAGGGATTTCGACCTGACAATCAGCCGATAAGAATTGTGAGGTAGAACCACTTTGACGACATATGAACCTTCCCAATTCGGTGCCCATTTTCCTTTGGGTCTACTCCTAAGTGGAACTATGGATCTTCATACAAGATCATTTACCTAGAATTTTCTTTCAATGACCGATTTGGCATAATGTCGGGTGACTCTCTTGCTATAGACTTCAGCATGCTCTGTCGGTTGTAGCCTTTTCTCATTTAAGAGGTCTAATTGAGCAAGTCTCTTTTCTTGATACTTGCTAATTGGGAGTTCAATGAATGCAGCAAATTTCATTGCTGGTTTTTGGACATGTAATGAAAGGACAATTTCCGTTTCATATACTAATTCTACTAGTATAGCATTGGTGGGTGCTCGAATTGTGGTTCAATATGCCCAAAGTGCATTGTGGTTCAATATGGCTGGTAGCCATGGCGCATAAGCAAACCCAATCCTTTCTCATTGTGGCAGAAATTTATGAACGAATAATGGCTTTTGTAACTTGTTTCAGGCTTGGTATGCCTTTTCACCAACATTTGTTTCTTTGGTTTTTGACTGGCCAATTTGTTGAATGCTTGAGATATTTTTTCTTCTTTGTAGACTCGAATACTAGGTACTTCGATTGTATATGTTGGTACTGGAATGATTGGATGCACAATACGATTCTGCCTGTCCTCTACATAGATTGTTATAATGTTCTTGTTATGAGTCCACTTGATGCACTGATGTAGAGTGGAAGTAACCACATTGGTAGCGTGGATCCATGGTCTACCAAGCAACAAATCCAATGAGGGATCTATATCCGCCACATGAAATAGAACCCGATGATATGTCTCGAAAATATTCAGATCCAAACATATACATCCAATGCATGGTTGTCCTGTTCTGTCATATCCATGGATGAAAATTGATGACAGAGTATAGTCGGCTTGCCTTATGCCTAATGTATAAGTTGTCTGCTGTGGACAAATATTCAGGCTTGCTCCACCATCAATTAAATTATGGGAGACTCTGGTGGCCCTTGTTTCTACCACTATGTGTAAGACATCATTATGCGATGCACCTCCAATTGGTAGGTCTTTATCACAAAATGTGATTGGACCATTTTCATATAGTTCAAAAGCCTATACATTCCCCCTGTTAGGGTTAAATTCTTCCTTCTTGACTTGAGGTAAGGTATCTAGTTCATTGAAAATGGATTTCAAAGGCTCAGGATCCCATATTTGTGACTTTTGATCGATTTCTTCTGATTGTCTTGTTTCCCGACCTAGTTTGTGTGTTGATGGATCCTTTATTATGTTTGGAAGGTAACCAAAGAAATCTAGGGACGCTTTATCCCTTTTGTTTGCCACCATAACTTACCGAAAAGCTTACCATTGCAACTGTTCATTTTCCATGTTTAGGAAAAGGGTTTTTTAGGATGTCTGGTTGTTCATTGACCTCCTTGATGATTTCTATGTCGACCATATCTTGCACAATATTTTTTAGTACAAGGCAATCATATGTATAATGTCCCGGAGCACGATCAAATTTGTAGAATTCTTTTTTTGTTTTTCCCCATCATTGGTAGGGGTTGGAAACTTTCGGGACAAACAGGTGCCTCTTTCAATCAACATGTGCATGACTTTTTCATAACTCTGTTGTAATGGGGTGAATTTTCTATCGTATCCCCATCCAGAATGTTTACTTTTAGTGTCGTTGCTACTACTGCTAGCTTTGTCCATTACCCCTTTATTCTTGGGATATTCTAACCTTTCTTTCTCGAAGATAGCGGCATTGGCTATGATGTTGGCCAGAGCATTTTTACTCATGTTGTTTTTCTTTGTATCTTCCTTAACATTTACCGGGATGACGACATCAAAGACTCCATTTTATTTTCCTGCTTCGATGCATTCTGTCTTTCTGTGAGATGAATTAAAGATTTGATTGGAGCATTTGAAATGAAGCTCCTCAATGGTTGTGTTAAATTGTTGATGATCTATCCCAATGCATGAGATTGGGAGATTGGGTCCCTCATCTTGTTGCAAGAATACCTTCATCTTTGAATGAACTCCCTGACCTTTTCACCTGGCCTCTGTTTTAGAAAACATAGTGTGGTGATTATTAGTGTTGTTTCGACATTCTGGATAAACCTTTCAATGAAAAGGTTGATTTGTTTGTCAAAGTTTTTCAATTCGACTGTGTTGATATGCTTCCAATACCACTATGCTGCAATTCCTTCCAAACTCCTTGGAAAAGATCGAAAGAGGGCTCTATGATTGTGGGAAATTTGTAGCATTATGCAAAGAACATGGCCAAATATGCCTTTGGGTCTCCATGGCCGTCAAATTTGATACATTTCTTAGGCAAGTTTTTTATATGCATATCATTTTCAAAACTTTCATAGAAATCTTCGCAGGTGAAATTCCTTTTGTTCTTGCCTTTGAGTTGATCTGCATTCAACTTTTCTTCAAATTCTTGAATTTTTGTTTCCCAGCATTCTCCCTTCTTCTTTTTCTTAGGAGTCTTTGGTTCTTCTTCATTACTAGATTATGTTGTAGTGTCTTCTTTTTTAACATAATCATGTATTTCTAGAATCTTCTATATTCTTCAAATTCTGGATCATTTGTTTCTATCCTGGAAGGTATTTCTAAAGAGGATTCTTCTCTCTTATCTCCCATAAAAGTTTTCTCTAACTCCATTTTATTCTTTCTCATTTGTTGGCTTCTGGTCTCGACCATAAAGCAGATGTTCACCTTGCAAGAAGAAAAATTGAAAATGTTAGGATTTGAATTGATGAGAGATAATTTGTACAAAGGACAAAATGACAAATTTTGATTGCATATTGCAAGAAGGATGAGATTGACAAGACTCGTCAAAGTTCAATAAAACTTTACAAAACTTAACAAAACTTGGCATGATTAACCATAATGAACTTGACAAGATAATCTAGGACAGAAGGATAGATGGGCAGACTTCATCCCACCATTTTACATATTGAGGACTCATTCCTGGACCAAGGACAAGATACAAATGAGCAAACGATTCCCAATGTTGTTGGGTATAGGTGTATATTCCAGACTACTCTTTGATATCTAGTTCACACTCTACAAGGGCTCCTTTTGTCTCAATTGGATATGCTTTACTGTGACGTAGTGAGAATTGTTTGAGGCAATGCTCTGAATGGTCTTCAACTATGAAGAATGGTCCCAATAGATGGCTTCCTCTGACTGGGTTGCAGGTGTATCTTGACTTGATGACTTCTCGATAAAAGAAGTCCCAAATGATATTCCTGCGGTAGTGCTCCATACTGGATAACTTGTCATTGGTGTTTTGAAAATAGGATGATTGTGGCCCCACGTGTTTTGACATTGGGTTTGGACATAGACTTGGAGACAAGGTGGAACATCACATCTCATGCATCAAACAAGTAATTGATAATGCAATCCCTAGGACTCTTGCCTATATGCATTGTTTTGAAAGATTGGACTTGGAACCTATGAAAAATAAACAGGTAAATTGTTCTTGATTTATCCAAAATTTAAGGTATGTCTATATACCAAATGTATGGTACTGACATAAACTCCTCCAAGAGTTTTCTAGATTTGGGCTCTCCAATTCTCCTAGTTTACCCATCGATATACCGGGACTATTGTCCATTTCTGTACTAATAGGGGGACTTCTCAGTCCAATTGTAAGGTTATATCTTGGACTAATGTCCTAGAAATAGTCCGACAACATGATGACCGGGATATGATGTAGTTAGGGATTTGTTTTTCAAAACTCATGAGAAGATGTGAAATAGATGTCTCTATTGCATACATTCCTAAGAGATAGATTTGAAAATTTGAAAGCATGCATGGGCTGCATACAATCCCTAAATTGAGGAGGGGTAGGATAAATCGAAATAAAAGGGGTTCATGGAATCTCCTCAATGATTACTACTTGGTGTTGGTATGCATGTTTATGAAAAATTTTGTGCAATTCATACCCAGCATTGTAAAAATAACTTGTATATGATCCAAATAGGTCCTTCGATGGACGATGACGGGTCCCATTGGGTGTCCCATCTGTTCTCACCCCACACCTTTCTCAAAGGACGTCAGAATACAAATCAACAAAATTCTTTCAAAATTGAGGGTTTTGAGGAAAAATTTAAGAGAAAGAGATCTGCCCGTCGGTACAAGGTCCAACCATTCCTGCTGCCTTTAACAGGGGTAATTGGACCAAGGACTAAGAATCATTGAATCATGTACGAGTTATTGATGCAAATCCTATATGTTTGTGCATTGAGGTTTTGGATTCAAGAACCAAAATTTATTTTGAATAAGTGATTTGAACTTCTTTTGAAAATGAATTTGAAGATTGGAGGGTTTTCAAGTTGATTTAGAAACCTTTGTTTCGGTGCTATTTGATTTGAAGTCCACAATTCTTGGGGAATTTCGAAGATTAAAATTGAATTCTTTGTTGTGAACTCAAGATGATTCAAGAATTGAAAATGTAATTGTCTTATGATCAACTTTTGGGAAAAAAGGTAAGTCTTCTTAGCAAACAAAATTGATTTTGAATTCTTCTTTTGCGAAATCCTGTGATTTGGTTAGGGAGAGTTCATTCTTTTGATGGAACATAGGTTCCAAATTGTAAGAAAACATGAAGTTTTCTAAACATATTTTGGCCAAGATTGTGAATGCATTGCTTGTGTTTTCTTGTTTACAAATTCTTGTTGCAATATGACTTGGTCACTTTGTGCAACTCAAATTTGAATCACTTAACTTCTTGAGAATATGCATGTTGTGCTATTGATTTTGAGTGAAAGTGAATGCATGAAATCAGAAGGAAAACTATATGAAACATTCATTCTTCTCTCTCATAATCTCTCAAGATTCATTCATATAAAACATACATTCTTCACTCTCTCACAATCTCTCAAAGTTCATTTATTGCAATTACATGTCATACAATCTAAACATGAATATTGATTTTAATTAAAATATAGGACTTTCTCAAATGTGCTCATCGTATTATTAAGCACATGCATTGGAGATGTAGTCCATAAGCTTGAGGTTTAACATAAAATTATCAAAATGATGAAAAATATACAAGTGATGCCAAAATCAATTTTTGAAATAGATGGGAGGCGTGGATGTCATCCACTTTAGCTAAAAAATCAGATTTTGTATTGACTTAGTTAGCTGAAACATTGATTCCAATATAGAGTTTGTTTCTTAGATAGAAACAATAAGTCTTTCAAATCCATTCAAATTTCAGATTTTATACCAATGGAATCGTCAATTTCTTGGGACGATTTTTAGGATAGTTGTTCTCCTTTTTGGAGAAATGAAAATGAAAAATTTTCAGCATTTGAGGAGATGAATTAGTCTCATGCAAATCTTAAAACTTACGAATGAAAACAATAATATATAAAAAAAATATTTTAAGATCCCGATTGGATAGATTTATATTTTTTATTTATTGTTGTTGTTCCTCAAAGGCTTGCCACTTTATAGTTGAAATTGGCATTTTAAATGTATAAACTTTGTCAGTATTAAGCTAATTCTTGTAAAGCATGGTCTGATTTCAGCAACTTGCATAGAATTTGAGTATGGATTGCTGAAAATAAAAGAAAATTTAAGATGAAATGAACTAATTTCATAGTTTTGTACTACAAAAATAAACAAAATGATCCCATTTCTTAAAAACCAGTTTGGGAACGTGTTTTAACCTGATTTTAAAAGAAAAAAATTATTCTCAACAAGAGATTGCACATGTATATATATAACAATATATATATATATATATATATATATATATATATATATATATATATATATATATATATATATATATATATATATATATCATACTCTTCAAAATGAAATCTTATCAAGGGACCGTATGACTCATGAATCATGATGATTCATGGCTGGGTTCTGGGCAGAAAATTGTCTAACATAAATTGCTAGAACCTTGTAAGAAGCCTATAAAAGAGACCACCTTACAGATTTAGAAAGAGATATAGCACTAGGAAAAAACATTTACAATTTTATGAATAAAATACAGTTGCTTCTCTTAGGATATCAACCAAACATGGGATGAAATAAGCAACAACATGATTCAATTAGGAAATTAAAACAACTCCAAATTAAAGACTACAAGTATATAGAGCCTTTTTTTACATGACTTCTATTGTTATAGTTCTTTAGCTGGGCTTTTCTGTAATAAAGAGGTAGGAGAAAAATTATTTCATAAATTGCATGATCGCCTAGGAATAGAGATCCATAAAAGGGTAATATAATATTTTGCAAACAAACATATACACCCCAAAGAATGAAAAGGAGCCTAGACATGTGAAAAAATGTAATAATAAATTATATAAGAAAACACAATATAAAGATACACATACAAAGAAATATTACCTTGGAAAATCTAATGCTAGGAAACCCTATATTGACGAAAATAAAGATGTTAGGAAACATAACACCCAAAGAGATTAACAAATAAATTATAATGTTTTACTCATGGTAGTCCTAAACATTTAGCTAGAGATTACACAACATGAAAAAATCATAACAGTAAAGCATCACTCCTTGTTGATTGTGTATGTAAAGAATTACTAGCAGTAGATGGATACATTAGTGATACTGAAAGTATCAAGTATAGTCTCGATAAGTGGACTTTCTTTGGAATCTAGTTCATTATATAGTCTCGTATAGTCTCGAAAAATTGAATTCTTTGTTGTGAACTCAAGATGATTCATGAGTTGAAAATGTGATTGTCTTATGATCAACTTTTGAGAAAATAGCTAAGTTTTCTTAGCAAAAAAAATTGATTTTGAATTCTTCATTTGCCAAATCATGTGATTTGGTTAGGTAGAGTTCATTTTTTTGATGGAACGTAGGTTCCAAATTGTTAGAAAAAACATGTTGTTTTCTAAACAAATTTTGGCCAAGATTGTGAATGCGTTGCTTGTGTTTTCTTTTGAAGTTAAGTGAAGTTTACAAATTCTTGTTGCAATATGACTTAGTCACTTTTTGCAACTCAAATTTGAATCACTTAACTTCTTGAGAATGTGCATGTGGTGCTATTGATTTTGAGTGAAAGTGAATGCATGAAATGAGAAGAGAAACTATATGAAACATTTAGTTTTCTCTCTATCATAATCTCACAAGATCCATTCCTATAAAATATACATTCTTCACTCTCTAAAAATCTCTCAAAGTTCATTCATTGCAATTACATGTCATACAATCTACACATGAAGATTGATTTGAATTAAAATATAGGACTTTCTCTAAATGTGCTCATCATATTATTAAGCACAAGAATTAGAGATGTAGTCCATAAGCATGAGGCTTAACATAAAATTATCAAAATGATGAAAAATACACAAGTGATGCGAAAATCAATTTTTGAAATAGATGGGAGACGTGGATGACACCCACTTTTTCTCAAAATATGACACCCACTTTTTCTCAAAATAGCTAAATAATCAGAGTTTGTATTGATTTAGATAGCTGAAAATTGTAGACATTTATTCCAATAGAGTGCTTGTTTCTTAGATAGAAACGATAAGTCTTTCAAACCTATTCAAATTTCAGATTTCATACCATTGGAATCGTCAATTTCTTTGGACGATTTTAGGATAGTTGGTCTCCCTTTCGGAGAAATGAAAATGAAAAATTTTCAGCATTTGAGGAGATGAATTTGTCTCATATGTAAAAAAATATTTTAAGATGCCGATTGGACAGGTTTAGATTTTTTTTTTATTATTGTTCCTTAAAGTTTTCCCACTTTATAGCTGAAACTGGCATTTAAAATGTATAAACTTTGACATTTTTAAGTTAATTCTCGTAAACCATGGTCTGATTTCAGCTACTTGCATACACTTTGCGCATGGATTGCTGAAAATAAAAGAAAATTTAAAATGAGATGAAATGATTTCATAGCATTGTACTACAAAAATCCAAAAAATGATCTCCTTTCTTAAGAACTAGTTTATCAAGAGATTGCACGTATATATATATAACAATATATATATACATATCCTACTCTTCAAAATGAAATCTTATCAGGGGACCGTATGACTCATGAATCATGATGATTCATGGCTGGGTTCTTTTACGTAGGAAGATTGAAAAGTTGTTTCAAACCTCCCCTACTACCATTGATCAATTAAAAAAAAATCATGAAACAACATAACTTTAAATAGAAAGAGATAAATAAATTCTCAAGCTAGTCCATCTTTAGTTTCATTGTGCAAAGGTGGAATACATTCATGAGACTGCATCCATCCTTAATAGGCTTTTTCGTCATATATATATTGCAGGAATATCACTCTCCCACCGTGGGATTCTCTCATGGTGGGGAGTTCAAAATGGTTTTAAGCAGGTTGTTTTGAAAGGGAGGTGGCCTTGGGGCCCTTTTCAAAATTTGATACATAGGTTAATCTTTTTAGAAAAGTTGACTCATGTATGCGTTATGCTTTTATATGTACATTCAACCATAGGTTTCCCCTCCCATGAATTGTTGAAATTAAATAAACCAACAAGAAGCTAAAGTATATGAGAAACGAGTTAAAATCACCTACCTTTCGATCGGTCATGATGATGATCGAGCTTAGCAAAGCAAGAAGAAGAATAATTACTTGCTGGAATTTGCAGTGGGGGAGAGAAAACTTCTCTCCACAAAAATCCTAAGTAAGGGTTCACTTAAGCATCCTAACTTAGCAAACTCATAGAGAGAATAGGGAAATGAAGAAGAAAATGAGAGAGAGAGGGGAAGAAGGCTTGGACGAATCTTCTTTCTCCTCCTTGGCTTCTTCTTCCTACCATCTTGGCAACAACAACTTGATGGAAACTTCAAAATTTTCGTCCTCCCCCTTGGTGGCCAAGGGGAAGCTTATGTAGAGGAGGAGGTGGGTTCAACCACCTTCTTAACTCACCTTGGGAACTCACTAAAGACCTTAGGGACTTGTAAAATGAGTTAAATAGGGTTTAATGGCTCTAATTGACCAATCTTAGCCCATTTACACGAGCTAGGTGGGCTGTGATAGGTTTGGTTTCAGACCTAGTTGACCAACTTTGACAAAAATGCCCTCCCACAGGGTTTTGCCTTATTTTGTGCTGTTTATTTTTTTCTTGGTTTGAAATTGAGCTTGTTAGGTTAAAACCTAGTTATTATGCTCCAAATGCCATTGACTTATGATAATTCAATTTAAATTTGAATAAAATTTGAAAATTCTATCAAATTTGCTTTGAAAAGGGTACTTTTGTCCATAAGTTGATTAAAGATGGATTTTAACTGAATCAAACTTTGGTTTGAAATCTTGAATTTTAATTTGGTATTTGATTTATGCATTTGACAAAACCAAATGTATGTGTGCCTTTCATAAACCAATTTAGGCTCTATAATCTCAATTTGATCCTAAAAGGGCAAAATTGTCCAGATTGGTCAATTTCGACCAATTGACCAAAGTCAAAGCTCATTTGCGAGTAGTTTCACTTTGTTTTAGGTAATTTGATAAATTTGAGCTGAGAAAGCTCTTATTGAGCTGAATTGTACTTCGGTTGAGTTTAGTCAAAGTGGACTTGATTTGTGCAAAGTCTATTTTCATCCACTGATTAGGTCGGGGACAGACCTACCCTTTTGACTGAGCTGAGCCATGTTAACCGAGCCTAGCTAAGATTGGTGCCATATTTGGGTGCACTAGGGTCGAACCTGCTTGGATTAAGTGGGTTTGACCAGCCTAGTTATTGTTTGTTAGAGAGTGTCCTCTTTAAAGAGGGTCTAGTTAAGGAAGAGAGAGGGACATAAATGTCTCTCTTTTCATAGGATTGTCATTCATTTCATCTTGAAAATGAGTTTTTTTTTTTAATTGAGAGAAAAAATATAAATTTTCTAAAAGGTGGTGTGTGCCCCCCTTGGGGTGCTCTTGACCAATGTTGTGGCATACGCTTCTCACAAAAAAAAGCAAGGTGTTTTTTGTAAAAAACGCCTTGAGGCATTGGTTTGAGGCGCATGTGTCCCTGAAGCGTGTGCCTCATTTGGAAGAGGCGTACAATTTACACAGTGGCACGCTTCTGCTTGAGGTGCACGCTTCAGAGATGGATTCTATTTAATGGCTTTTAATGTAAAAAATTAAAAATTTAATAAAATTAGTCTCACACATAACCCTAATTAAACTCTCTCTCTATCCCTAATTGCCCTTTTCTCAAATATCAATCCAAAATCACCTGTCTCCATGCTTTTTTCTAAGAAGGAGCTTCGTTCTATGCGGTTGAGAAGGTGAAAGGCGCACTTTTGTTTGAAAGCACTCTGACTACATGCCCCACAGCAAGGCACTCTCTAACTCACTTGTGAGTTTAAATGTCTTCCGCCATCTGTCTCTTTCACTTAACAACCACTGTCTCTTTGGTCCAAATCAGCCATTGAACGGAGGCATCGTTCATCTTTTAACCACCGAACCCTTTTATAGATGTTGAAGAGCCCAATAGTGAGGACGAACCCAGTTATAGGCTCTTCTTGCACAAACCGATCTATGTATGTGCACACTTCTTTATGTGAATTGAAGGGATGAAATATATATAATACAGTTTATGTAACTGCACCACTTTTAAGGGACAAATATATTGGGATCTGAACTTTGCCAAGAGCCACTTGTAGCCGTACATATTCCAATATTACAGGCAATATTCGATTATATTATCTTACTAAATTTTGCCTGTTTAACACCAGGATTAAATACCTATTACATCTAAATTTTGTTTCATCTTTGTCTCCAAAAAAGTCTGAGTTCAAATATCCAACAAGCTTCATTGCATCAAACTAGCTACTATTAGTTATTTTGTCCGTTTAGATAACAAACTCTTCTTTTGGTTTCATCCTGTTAACGTAACAATATAATAGTTTACTATATTTCCTTTTAGCATACAATACAATAGTTTACTATATTTCCTGTGCTATGCTATAGTAAATAGTGTGTCTACCTGCTTTTGTGTTCATTTATTGTTAGGAGACTCAGGACGTGTGGAATATGGGTTGTATAGTTGTTGAGATGTGGTAAATAAGGGAACTCATAAATGTGAAATTAAAAAAAATGATGGCTTGATAATTACACAAATTAGTTACTTTTTTTTTTAATTTTTTTACATATACATATGTTATTGTTGAGCAATACTTGTTATTTACTTATTCTCTTAGTTGATATTATCATCTGAATCTTAGTTGTTATGACATTGTATTTATTTGGATTTACAAATAATTGTAGTTTGCATATGTTGTATATTGTTCTTTATTGATATGCTTAGTATTGTAGTAATTTTTTTCAGTTTTGTTATTATTTTTGTAAATATTATAGCCTCGCCTCGCTTTCTTGCCTTTTACAACATTGCTCTTCACCACATGGGCTAGGTGGGGCCCACGTGTGGGTCCCACGTAGCCTTATAGACTGAATTAGATCTAATTCTTGGATTTAAGTCAAAATTTTACATTTGTAATTGAATTTGGATTTCAAATGACATTTGTAATTGAATTTGGACTCGTAATTATGCATTGGGATTCATGTCAAGGGCTAAATTCATGATTTGAATCTAAATTGTTCTTTAGATTCAAAATTAGCTCTGAAATTATTTTTTACAATTCCTTTCTTAAAATTTTCACATTGCTCCAATTTTGATGTGGAAAAATTTGGGGTGTTAACAGATGCCCCTCTTTTCTATTAAGCAAGTTGAAGAATTTGCTTAATAGCAAAGATTTACGCACCAAATTATTGCAAATTGATTGGAAAATCCATTTTTCAAATGATGTTGAATCATCCTCACTCGAGGGGAAATGCTAGGCATAGACCTGAAGAAGATTTTCCTCTATCTCATAAGAGACTCTATACAGGAATTAATGTTGGTTGAAAAATTTTAGAACTGTGAAAGTTTTTGCATTCGATGCTTGGAAAACTTAGCTCTTGATGCCTTCTTAACCATTGGCAAGTGTTTTTCTTCTCTTTTTTTTTGCTTAGCCTTTTACCTTTTGGCTTTATTGTTTGAATTTTGATTGTCTTTTTGAGCTACCCTTCACTCTTGGGGGAAATTCCTCACCATCCCAAAAGATACTACGGAGTTCCACCCCTTTGGTGGTTTTGTATAGTTTGCTTTGTACAATATCAAGTCTATCGGGCTTTCTTCTGAACCCTTATAGCGAGCTTTGGGCCGGTAACTCCCAGACCAGTTGGCCTTAGGGTACTAAGTGTAAAACACTCCTCAAACTTACTTACTCGAATTCAGAAGGCTTTAGGACACTTAATATAATTAAAATATTCATGGATTGCTTTTTCACTTCACGATGTAAGCATAGGTCGTATGCCCACTTGTGCCTACAGAGATTTGAACCAGAGGAACAACTACATGCACCCCGAGCTCATTGCTCAACTCATTTTGCTTGATAGCTTTTTCTTGCATCTTGCCAAGGTCTTTTAGGTCACAAGGGCTTTTTCTTATGGCATCTTATGCTACACCTTTACAAGTGCCAATTGTCGGGAATTTGAAATTACATTTGAAATTTCATTTGAAATTTCTTGTATAGTTCAAGTCAATGTCCCTGCTATTGTCCTCAAGACATGGGCTGAGTTTGAAAATTTTGCAAAATTTGATGCATTTTTGAAACTTTCATTAAGGGATACTATGCCCCTTTGGTTTGAAAATTGTTACAAATGTTCTTATCAAAGCACAATTGTTTTGAAATTTTTGAATTGCAAATTCAAGTATAGAATTTCTTGAGATGCAAAGCGTTAATTGGATCAAGGATTTCGACCCAACAATCAGCCGATAAGAATTGTGAGGTATAACTTCTTTGACGACATATGGACCTTCCCAATTCAGTGCCCATTTTCCTTTGGGTCTACTCTTGAGTGGAATTATGGATTTTAATACAAGATCATTTACCTATAATTTTCTTTCAATGACTGATTTGGCATAATGTCGAGCAACTCTCTTGCCATAGACTTCAGCATGCTTTGCTGCTTGTAGCCTTTTCTTGTCTAAGAGGTCTAATTGAGCAAGTCTCTTTTTTTTATACTTGCTAATTGGGATTTCAATGAATGCAACAAATTTCATTGCTGGTTTTTGGACATGTAATGAAAGGACAATTTCCATTTCATATACTAATTCTGCTATTGTAGCATTGGTGGATGCTCGAATTGTGGTTCGATATGCCCAAAGTGCATTGTGCATTTTCTTGTGCCAATCTCGGCCTGTTTCAACAGTCCTTTGTAAGACACAAATCAAAATCTTATTGGTTGCTTCTACCTGACCATTACCTTGAGGGTAATATGGGGCAAAAAAGTGATGTTGTATTTTGTATTTTTGACAGAGGTTGCGCACTTTTTCATATTTAAAATGAGTACCGTTGTCAGAAATGATGTCGTGCGGGATGCGAAATATACACAAAAGGTGTTTGTGAATGAACGACACTACATGTCATCCTTTGACTGTTTTTAAAGTGATTGTTTCGACCCATTTGGTGAAATAATCTGTAGCTGCAAGAAAATACCTATGTCCATTTGAGGCAGGTAGATTGATTGGACCGACCACGTCGAAGACCCACACAGAGAACGGCTAGGGATAGCTGATCGAATGAAGGTATGCTGCTGGAGCATGAATTGATGGTGCGTGCAACTGATATTTGATGCATTTCTTGACAAATTGATGACAATCTCTCTGCATTATGGGCCAATAGTACTGTGCTTTGACTATCTGCTTGACGAGGGTTTGATACCCTCATGTCCCCTGCAAATTCCTTCATGGGCTTCTTGAATGATTTCTAATGCCTCATTTGTATCGAGACATCTAGCATATTCTGTGTTGAATCCTCTACTGTATAGGATGTCGGCTAAAATGAAATATCTTGAAGACATGTGTCTCATAGCTCTTTGCTCTTTTCGAGACATTTCAGGTGGAAGTGTTCCAGTTCGAATAAAATCTTTGATGTTCAAATACCATGGTGTTTCTTTGCTTTCTGCTTGTAACACATGTTCTGGTATGACAAAAGATGGTTGTTCGAGTCTTCCTTCCGACTTCAAAAGATTTGATAGATTCTCCAGTTTTGAAGATGATGGTAGAGCCTAAACTAGCCAAACCGTTTGCAATCAGGTTAAATTCTCTTTTGACATGCAAGTGCTGATACTCCTCAAATTGTTTTAAGAGGGAAGTTCTAACTCTTGATATGAGATCAATTTCTGATCTTTGACTTGCCAATCTCCGTTGACTTGACTGACAACTAAAAGAGAATCTTCAAAAAATGTGAACTCTTTGCACTTTAAATTTGAGAAGCATTTTGATTCCTCGGATTAAGGCCTCATATTTTGCCATATTATGCATGCACGAGAAATTCAATTTGAGGGAGTAAGGAATCATTTCATTTTCTGGTGTAATGAAAAGTATCCCAATTTATGCCCCCATTGTGCTTTTAGATCCATCAAAATACATTTCCCACATCAGCATTGGTTCGGGCGTTAGGATTTGCTCATCTGGAAAATCATCATTTGTTTTAATTTCTTCAGGTAGATGAAAATCTACCAATTGATCTGTGATGGCTTGACCCTTGATTGATTTCTGTGACACATATTCCAAATCATATTGCATCAGCAAAACTTACCATTTTGCTATCCTTCCATTAAAAAATGATTGTTCAAGGATATATTTGAGTGGATTAAGTTTGGAAAAAATTTTAACCTCGCATGACAATAGATAGTCCCTCAATTTTTGGACATCCATAACAAGGCTAAACAAGTTTTTTCCATTTGGGAGTAATTCTTTTCATACTGCACAAATATCTTCCTAATGTGATAGATAGCATGTTCTATTCGACAGCCTTCTTCATATTGAGCCAAAAATCCTCCACATGCTGAATTGTTAACTGTGATGTAAAGAAGTAGAGGTTTCCCCAGAATTGGGGGTTTTAAAATTGGTGGGCGAAGAAGATACTTCTTGATCTTTTCGAATGAGGCTTGACATTCATGTCCCCATTCAAACTTGACTCCTTTTCGTAGTAAATGGTTGAAGGGTTCACATCTTGTGGCAAGATTGGATATAAACCTTCTGATTGACTGAATTCTGCCTTGCAAGCTGCGTAGCTCCTTAAGATTTGTTGGTAGTGACATTTCAATGATTGCCTTCACTTTGAAGGGATCCATCTCGATTCTCTTTTTGCTGACCATAAATCCCAAAAGCTTGCAAGATTCTACTCCAAATACACATTTTTGTGGATTCAACCTAAACTTATATTGCAAGATTCTATCAAAAACTTGAGAGAGAATGCTGATATGATTCTCCCTTGTTTTTGACTTAAGTAGTAGATCAGTCACATACACATCCATGATTTGATGCATTTGATCATGAAAGATAACTGCCATAGCCCTTTAATATGTTGCTCAACATTCTTTAGACCAAACGGCATTACGGTATAGCAAAGGTGCCCCATGGGGTTATAAATGATGTTTTGGTTTGATCTTGAGCTGTCGGCTTAATTTGGTTATAGCTAGAATATCCATCCATAAAGGAGAACATAGCCTGACTTGCGGTACTGTCTACCAACAAGTCGATGTTTGGAATTGGATAGTCATCCTTTGTTGTGACTTTATTTAAATTTCTGAAATCGATGCAGAGTCGAATTTTGTCATTTTTCTTTGAAACTACCACGATGTTTGCTAACCATTCAAGATAGTCAATTGTTTGGATGAACCCTGCCTTTAGTAGGTCTTTTAGGCCTTCCTTAACTTGCCTCTCAAGACGAGGGTCTAGTTTCCTCAACTTTTGTTTGATTGGCTTGCATTCTGGTTTTAATGGTAGTCGATGCTCAACTAATTTTGTATTAAGTCCTAGCATGTCTTCGTAAGTCCATGCAATGGCTTCTTGATGCTCTATGAGGAAGTCTATCAACTCTTTTCTTTCTTCTGTTGAGAGACTTGTTCCAATTTGCAAAAT
The DNA here is from genome assembly GCA_011799765.1 of Nymphaea thermarum. Lineage (NCBI taxonomy): Eukaryota > Viridiplantae > Streptophyta > Magnoliopsida > Nymphaeales > Nymphaeaceae > Nymphaea > Nymphaea thermarum. Next base: position 265,844 of record JAANDH010000186.1, on the reverse strand, counting down.
CTTTCAATTGTCATCCATGCCAATGTTAATTTCCTCAATCAAATCAGTAATCAAAGGTGACAGTTGATCTTGCTTTCTTATTTGGATGAACTCTGGACATTCCACCTCGGTGAGTTATGCATTTACTTCCTTAAAGGCTTTTGATGTTTGATCCTCAGATGCCATTCTAAATATTATAAAGAGATTAGATAAAATTTGAGACATTTTATATGGAAGTAAATTGCATGTCATTGCATATTTGAAGGTATTACAAAATAAAGACACTTGGTCTATTGAAGTACAATGACGACAAAATGACAAAACAATGACTACATGACAAAATGATAGTGGATTTGCTGATTCAGATTGATGGTGAACATCCGCCTATGGTGTTGCTCTTGACAAAAGGAATTTGTTTGAATTCTTCCTCGACATCCACTTTTTCATAACTTTCACATCCCAAGGCTTGAGTTCCTCGTTGTCCCATCAAGGAAATTGGTTCCAAGATTCCATTTTCATGTTTGCCAAGGCCAGTGAATGGTTTGTAGCCATGGCGCATAAGCAAATCCAATCCTTTCTCATTCTGGCAGAAATTTTGAACAAATAATGACTTTTGTAACTTGTTTCTGGCTTGATATGTCTTTTCACCAACATTTGTTTCTTTGGTTTCTGACTAGCCAATTTGCTGAATGCTTGAGATATTTCTTCTTCTTTATAGACTCGAATGCTAGGTACTTAGATTGTATATGTTGGTACTGGAATGATTGGATGCACAAGATGATTTTGCCTGTCCTCTGCATAGATTGTTATAATATTCTTGTTGTGAGTCCACTTGATGCACTGATGTAGAGTGGAAGTAACCGCATTGGTAGCGTGGATCCATGGTCTACCAAGCAACAAATCCAATGAGGGCTCTATATCCACCACATGAAATAGAACCTGATGATATGTCTAAGAGATATTCAGATCCAAACATATACATCCTATGCAAGGTTGTCCTGTTCTGTCATATCCATGGATGAAAATTGATGACAGAGTACAGTCGGCTTGCCTTATTTCTAATGTATAAGCTATCTACTATGGATAAATATTCAGGCTTGCTTCACCATCAATTAAAACATGAGAGACTATGGTGCTCCTTGTTTCTACCACTATGTGCAAGGCATCATTATGCGATGCACCTCCAATTGGTAGGTCTTTATCACAAAATGTGATTGGACCATTTTCATGTAGTTCAAAAGCCCATTCATTCCCCCTATTTCTTCTTGACTTGAGGTAAGGGATCTAATTCCTTGAAAATGGATTTGAAAGGTTCAGGATCCTATATTTGTGACTTTTGATTGATCTGTTCTGATTGTCTTGTTTGCCCGACCTAGTTTGTGCGTTGATGGATCCTTTATCATGTTTGGAAGGTAACCCAAAAAAATCTAGGGATGCTTTATCCCTTTTGTTTGCCACCATAACTTGCTGAAAACCTGACCATTGCAACTGCTCCTTTTCATGTTTAGAAAAATGGTTTTTGAGGATGTTTGGTTGTTCACTGACCTCCTTGATGATTTCTTTGTCGACCACATCTTGCACAATATTTTCTTGTACAAGGCAATCTTCTGTATCATGTCCTGGAGCATGATGAAATTTGTAAAATTTTTCTTTGTTTTTTCCCATCATTGGTAGGGGGTTGGAAACTTTCGGGAGAAACAGGGTGCCTCTTTCAATCAACATGTGCATGACTTCTTCATAACTTTGTTGTAATGGGTTGAATTTTCTATTGTATCCCCATCCAAGATGTTTATTTTTAGTGTTGTTGCTGCTACTGCTAGCTTTGTCCATTACCCCTTTATTCTTGAGATATTCTGACCTTTCTTTCTTGAAGATAGCGGCATTGGCTATGATGTTGGCCGGAGCATTTTTACTCATGTTGTTTTTCTTTGTATCTTCCTTAACCTTTACCGGGATGACGACATCAAAGGCTCCATTTTATTTTCCTACTTCGATGCATTCTTCTCTTTCAGTGAGATTTGATTGGAGCATTAGAAATGAAGCTCCTCAATGGTTGTGTTAAATTGTTGATGATCAATCCCAATGCATGGGATTGGGAGATTGGGTCCCTCATCTTGTTGCAAGAAAACCTCCATCTTTGAATGAAGTACCTGACCTTTTCACCTCGCCTCTGTTTCAGATAACATAGTATATTGATTGTTGGTGTTGTTTCGACATTCTTGATAAACCTTTCAATGAAAAGGTTGATTATTTTGTCAAAGTTTTTCAATTCGACTGGTTTGATGTGCTCCCGATACCACTGTGTTGCAATTCCTTCCAAACTCCTTGGAAAACATCAAGAGAGGGCTTTGTGATTGTGGGAAAATTTGTAGCATTCTACAAAGAACATGGCCAAATGTGCCTTTGGGTCTCCATGCCCATCAAATTTGATAAACTTCTTAGGCAATTTTTTTATATGCATATCATTTTCAAAACATTCATAGAAATCTTCGCAGGTGAAATTCCTTTTGTTCTTGCCTTTGAGTTGAACTTCATTCATCTTCTCTTCAAATTCTTGAATTTTTGCTTTCCAGGATTCTCCCTTCTTCTTTTTCTTAGGAGTCTTTGGTTCTTCTTCATTACTAGATTCTGTTGTAGTGTCTTCAAAAGAGTCAGAACTACTTGATGAACATTTCTTTGTTTTCTTTCCTTTCTTTTTGGCCCTCTCTGTCTGGGCTTGTTCTTCATTGAACATAATCATGTATTCCTAGAATCTTCTATATTCTTCAAATTATGGATCATTTGCTTCTATCCTGGGAGGTGTTTCTAAGGCAGATTCTTCTCTCTTATCTCTCATAAAAGTTTTCTCTAACTCCATTTCAATCATTCTCCTTTGTTGGCTTTTGGTCTCGACCATAAAGCAGATGTTCACTTTGCAAGAAGAAAAATTGAAAGTGTTAGGATTTGAATTGATGAGGGATAATTTGTACAAAGGACAAAATGACAAATTTTGATTGCATATTGCAAGAAGAATGAGATTGACAAGACTCGTCAAAGTTCAATAAAACTTTACAAAACTTGACAAAACTTGGCTTGATTAACCATAATGAACTTGACATGATAAGCTAGGACAGAAGGATAGATGGGCAGACTTCATCCCACCATTTTACATATTCAGGACCCATTCCTGGACCAAGGACAAGATACAAATGAGCAAACGATTCCCAATGCTATTTGGTATATGTGTATATTCTAGACCACTCTTTGATATCTAGTTGACACTCTACAATGGCTCCTTCTGACTCAATTGGATATGCTTTACTTTGACATAGTGAGAATTGTTCGAGGCAATGCTCTGGATGGTCTTCAACTATGAAGAATGGTCCCAATAGAAGACTTCCTCTAACTGGGTTGCAGGTGTATCTTGACTTGATGAATTCTCGATCAAAGAAGTCCCAAATGATGGCTGAGTCATCAACTTCCTCCATCTTCCTACGGTAGTGCTCCATACTAGATAACTGGCCATTGGTGTTTTGAAAATAGCATGATTGTGGCCCCACATGTTTTGACATTGGGTTTGGCCCTAGGACTCTTGCCTATATGCATTGTTTTGAAGGATTGGTCTTGGAACCTATGGAAAATAAATGGGTAAATTTTTCTTGATTTATCCAAAATTTAAGGTATGTCTATATACCAAATTTATGGTACTCACATAAACTCCTCCAAGAGTTTTCTAGATTTGGACTCCTCCATTGATATACCGGGACTATTGTCCATTTTGGTACTAATAGGGGGACTTCTCAGTCCAATTGGGTGGTCCAGTTGCAAGGTTATATCTTGGACTAATGTCCTAGAAATAGTCCGGCAACATGATGGCCGGAATATGATGTAGGTAAGGATTTGCTTTTCAAAACTCATGAGAAGATGTGGATTAGATGTCCCTATTGCATACATTCCTAAGAGATAGATTTGAAAATTTGAGAGCATACATGGGCTGCATACAATCCCTAAATTGAGGAGGGTAGGATAAATCGAAATAAAAGGGGTTCATGGAATCTCCTCAATGATTACTACATGATGCCGGTATGCATGTTTATGAAAAATTTTGTGCGATTGATATCCGACATTGTGAAAATAACTTGTATATGATTCAAATAGGTCCTTGGATGGACGATGACAGGTCCCACTGGGTGTGCCATCTGTTTGGACCCCACACCTTTCTCAAAGGACGTCGGAATACAAATCAACAAAATTCTTTCAAAATTGAGGGTTTTGAGGACAAAGTTTTAAGAGAAAGGGATCTGCCCGTCAGTACGAGGTCCAACCATTCCTGTCACCTTTAACAGGGGTAATTGGACCAAAGACTAAGAATCATTTGGATCATGTACGAGTTATTGATGCAAATCCTATATGTTTGTGTATTGAGTTTTTGGATTCAAGAACCAAAATTTATTTTGAATAAGTGATTTGAACTTCTTTTGAAAATGAATTTGAAGATTGGAGGGTTTTCAAGTTGATTTAGAAACCTTTGTTTCGGTGCTATTTGATTTGAAGTCCACAATTCTTGGAGAATTTTGAAGAAAAATTGAATTCTTTGTTGTGAACTCAAGATGATTCATGAGTTGAAAATGTGATTGTCTTATGATCAACTTTTGGGAAAATATGTAAGTTTTCTTAGCAAATAAAATTGATTTTGAATTCTTCTTTTGCGAAATCATGTGATTTGGTTAGGTAGAGTTCATTCTTTTGATGGAACATAGGTTCCAAATTGTTAGAAAACATGAAGTTTTCTAAACATATTTTGGCCAAGATTGTGAATGCATTGCTTATGTTTTTTTTTAAGTAAAGTGAAGTTTACAAATTCTTGTTGCAATATGACTTGGTCACTTTGTGCAACTCAAATTTGAATCACTTAACTTCTTGAGAATATGCATGTTGTGCTATTGATTTTGAGTGAAAGTGAATGCATGAAATGAGAAGGAAAACTATATGAAACATTCATTCTTCTCTCTCATAATCTCTCAAGATTCATTCATATAAAACATACATTTTTCACTCTCTCATAATCTCTCAAAGTTCATTCATTGCAATTACATGTCATACAATATACACATACGAATCAGTACGGAGAAGCATGTGCCCATCACTCCAGCAATGGCACCGAAGATTAAATATGGAGTCCCTATATCCTTGTGGTTAGTGGAGAACAGCCATCGGACCGGATTTGTCGTAAAATTGAGATTATGTCGTTTCTTTCCTTATCAGAGAGGGGCCCCGCAGCGGAGCGGGGCTTCTTTGAAAGGGGGGAGTGAGGGTGGTTCTGAAAGGGTGAAGGTCTGGAAAGCCCTAAAAAATGGGGTGGTCAAAGGGGATCTTTCCCCTTTTCCTCTCACCCGCCCCCTCTTCTTTCTTCCATGGCGGGCGAAAAAATCCCCCCCCCCCCCCCGATTAATCAAAGCGTCATCAGGGATTTGCCCTTATCCGAACGGGCCTTGCAACAAAATAGGATTTCATGCCCTCTGGCGAGCGGAGCAGAAGGAGCAAGCCTCGCTTTGCTATACGAGCAAGCCTCGCTTTCCCAGTGAGTTGAGTGAAAGTGAATGCATGAAATGAGAAGAAAAACTATATGAAACATTCATTTTTCTCTCTCATAATCTCTCAAGATTCATTCATATAAAACATACATTCTTCACTCTCTCATAATCTCTCAAAGTTCACTCATTGCAATTACATGTCATACAATCTACACATGAATATTGATTTTAATTAAAATATGGGACTTTCTCAAATGTTCTCATCATATTATTAAGCACATGCATTAGAGATGTAGTCCATATGCTTGAGGTTTAACATAAAATTATCAAAAGGATGAAAAATAAACAAGTGATGCCAAAATCAATTTTTGAAATAGATGGGAGACGTGGATGACATCCACTTTTTCTTAAAATATTTAAAAAATCAGATTTTGTATTGATTTAGATAGCTGAAAATTGTGGGCATTGATTCCAATACAGAGCTTGTTTCTTAGATAGAAACGATAAGTCTTTCAAATCTATTCAAATTTCAGATTTCATACCATTGGAATCATCAATTTCTTTGGATGATTTTTAGGATAGTTGGTCTCCTTTTTGGAGAAATGAAAATGAAAAATTTTCAGCATTTGAGGAGATGAATAAGTCTCATGAAAATCTAAAAACTTATAAATGAGAACAACAATATATAAAAAAAATATTTTAAGATGCCGATTGGATAGATTTATTTATTTTTTATTGTTGTTCCTCAAAGTCTTTCCACTTTGTAGCTGAAATTGGCATTTCAATTGTATAAACTTTGTCAATATTAACTTAATTTTTGTAAAGAATGGTCTGATTTCAGCAACTTGCATACACTTTGTGTATGGATTGCTGAAAATAGAAGAAAATTTAATATGAAATGAACTGATTTCATAGCTTTGTACTACAAAAATAAACAAAATGATCCCCTTTCTTAAAAACCAGTTTGAGAACATGTTCCAACCTGATTTTAAAAGGAAAAAATTATTTTCAAAAAGAGATTGCACATGTATATATATATATATATATATATATATATATATATATATATATATATATATATATATATCATACTCTTCAAAATGAAATCTTATCAAGGGACCGTATGACTCATGAATCATGATGATTCATGGCTGGGTTCTTTACGTAGGAATTGAAAACTTGTTACAAATCTCCCCTACTACCCTTGATCAATTAAAAAAAAAGCATGAAACAAAATAGCTTTAAATAGAAAGAGATAAATGAATGCTCAAGCTAGTACATCCTTAGTTTTGCCATGCAAAGGTGGAATACATTCATGAGAATGTGTCAATCCTTAATACATGGGTTAATCATTTTAGAAAAGCTGACTCATGCATGCATTATGCATTTACATGTACATTCGATTCCCGTAGCTGGACATCATTCGCAGCTATAAAATAAATGAAAATAAACCCCTCCCACGAATTGATGAAATTAAAATGAACCAACAAGAAACTAAAGTGTATGAGAAATGAGTTAAAATCATCTACTCTGCGGTCGGTCTTGATGCTTGATCTTCTTCTTCACTTGTTTTCTAAATCAAGCAATTGTAATCAAGAATACAAGCTTGGATTCAAGCTTAGCAAAGCAAGAAGCAGAAGAAAGACTTGCTGGAATTTGCAGTGGGGAAGAGAAAACTTCTCTCCACGAAAATCCTAAGGGTTCACTTAAGCACCCTAACTTAGCAAACGCGATAGAGAGAATAGGGGAACTGAAGAAGAAAATGAGAGAGAGGGGGGAAGAAGGCTTGGTCGAATATTCTTTCTCCTCCTTGGCTTCTCCCTCCTACCTCCTTGACTACAGCAACTTGATGGAAACTTCAAAATTTTCGTCCTCCCCCTTGGTGGCTAAGGGGAGGCTTATATAGAGGAGGAGGTGGGTTCAACCACCTTCATAACTCACCTTGGGAAATCACTTAAGACCTTGGGGACTTGTAAAATGAGTTATATAGAGTTTAATGGCTCTAATTGACTATTCTTAGCCCATTTACATGAGCTAGGTGGGTTGGGCTAGGTTTGGTCAACTTTGGTTCAGACCTAGCTGACAAACTTTGATCAAAATTATGGATGAAAATGCCCTTGCATAGGGTTTTGCCTTATTTTGTGCTATTTATTTTTTTCTTTATTTGAAATCGAGCTTCTTAGGTTAAAACCTAGTTATTAAGCTCCAAATACCATTGAATTATGATAATTGAATTTAAATTTACATAAAATTTGAAAATTCTATCAAATTTGGTTTGAAAAGGGTATTTTTGTCCATAACTTGATTAAAGATGGATTTCAACTGAATCAAACTTTGGTTTGAAATGTTGAATTTTAATTTGGTATTTGATTTATACATTTGACAAATCCAAATATATGTGTGCCTTTCATAAACTAATTTCATCTCTTTAATCTTAATTTGATCTTAGAAGGTTAAAATTGTCCAGGTTGGATAATTTTGACCAGTTAACCAAAGTCAAAGCTCATTTGTGAGTAGTTTGACTTTGTTTGAGGTAATTTGATAAATTTGAGCTAAGAAAGCTTTTAATTGAGCTGAATTGTACTTCGACTGAGTTTTGTGAAAGTAGACTCAGATTCCATCAAAGTCTATTTTCCTCCACTGATTGGGTCGCGGGACAGACCTACCCTTTTGATTGAGCCGAGCTCATGTTGACCGAGCCTAGCTATGAATGGTTCCATATTTGGGTGTCGTGGGGTCAATTCACTTGGATTAAGTGGGTTTGACCTGCCTAGTTATTGTTTCTTGGAGATTGACCTCTCTTTAAAGAGGGTCTAGTTAAGGAAGAGAGAGGGACATATATGTCTCTCTTTTCCTAGGTTTCTCAGTCATTTCTCCTTGAAAATGACTTTTTTTTTCATTTAATTGAGGGAAAATATTTTTTTTAAAAAGGGGGTGTGTGACCCCTACGGGGCTCTTGACCACACGGGCTAGGTGGGGCCCACACATGGGTCCCACGTAGCATTCTAGACTGAATTAGATCCAATTCTCGGATTTAAGTCAATATTTGACATTTGTAATTGAATTTGGATTTCAAATGACATTTGTAATTGAATTTGGATTTCAAATGACATTTGTAATTGAATTTGGATTTCAAATGACATTTGTAATTGAATTTGGATTTCAAATGACATTTATAATTGAATTTGGACTCGTAATCAAGCATTGGGATTCGTGTCTCGGGCTAAATTCATGATTTGAATCTAATTTGTTCTTTAGATTCAAAATTAGCTTTGAAATTGCAATTTTTTACATTTCCTTTTGTAAAATTTTTACATTGTCCAATTTCAATCTGAAAAAATTTGGGGTGTTAACATCAGGTGAAGAAGCTAATGACTTTAGCCATGGCTTAATCAATTAAGTAGAAAAACTGGTGAAGGATTTCAAGAAAAACATGCCATTTAGAAGATATACATTACATGCTAGACAACTTGATTTATGACTAATATTCCTATAGTTCAGAGCTTGTACGACTCAACCTTGTCATGTAGGATCGTAGGAGATGTGGCCCCATCCTTGTGGAAGCAACAATCTAAAAATCTTTCCATTACCGAAAATAAAGCATCATATATGATAGCTTTATGATTCCTTGTAAGTAGTCATTGGTCATGATAAACAAAATAGAATGCATTGTTTTACCTAACACAATTTATTTTGTAGGAACCGAGGCCTTGTGAAGCCAGACACACTATGTTCAGATAGACCTTGATCTTGGACTACCCGTATTTCCACCTAACTCAAATCTCTCCTTTTAAACACCACTAGCTTAGTCCTAAATCATAAAAACCACATTTTACTAGATAGTCTATGGCACAATAAGTGAAATTCAACTTTTCTTGTGATACAAAAAAATTTAGATATTGATGCAACACCACCAACATATGACTAATCTTGTGATAGAAACAGGTAATTACCATTAGAATATATTCACATGTTATGCTTGTACAGACAGGGTTTTCAGCAGATGTAGTTTCATAAGTCTGTCCAGGCGATCGTTATGAAGAAATCTCAAGGTGGAGAGAGTTTAAAATAGAACAAGCCTCAAAGAAATGATATAAAGCCACATGCCCTTATTTCCAAATATTGTACTACAAGGATATTTATGGACAATCACAAAAATGTATCCATGAAAATACCATTCTGGAACCATATCTACATCAAACCAGGAATGTGAGAACATTTTTCTCAAATCAATCCATGATGGCTGGTTAGAGAATTAGGTGATTTTGAGGAAACAAGAACTTTCATAAATACACCCATAATCCCTTACGAGACAGATGAAAATTATGATTTAAATGCAGCAACCAAAGTAGACATAACATGAAACAATTAGAAGGACAAAGCTACTGAGTCCTTAACCCTGTAGCCTAACGTTTGTCAATATCAATAAAATAAGGATCATCCTTTTGAGAAGGTGCGTGACAAACTTCTCTTTGGCAAAATCTACCAAGTCAAATATGGATTGGCGTTGTAGATCCTTGCCTCAAAATCTACCCTGGAGATTAACTTTGGGTTAACCCCCTAGGCAAGTTATTCGAGGAGCCTCTAGAAGATTGTCGTTTGTTGCCGACATTGCATTTAATGAAAACATACAAACAGTAAGACAACATAAAAATAGATGATAGGGAGTACATGTATTCCTAAAAAAACATAAATGCATGAAAGCATAAAAATAATGGTGAATAACACACTCTTAACAATGTGTTATTAGAGCTAAAACAAGTCTTTACATCAACCTTCACTTATTTATGAAATTTGGGCTCCACTTTGACTAACTCATGCCACTTATTTAGAACAATATGAATTACCACCTTGAATGTATGGTGATCAACAACATAAGAATTTCCATCTATCAAGTATAATTGTCAAGACATGAACACAAATGTTTGTTTGATTACAAACTTTAGCACATACACATGATGCTAGAATGCTAAGGAAGGAGGCATGGAGCCAAACAGAAAGGAACACTTCACTGAAAGTTGTTCTGGTTCCATTAAGAAGATAAAATCACATGTGTGCGATACTCTCCCAAGGCCCAAATTGGGAATATATTCCTGTATGCAGAGTACATGATGGTGCAATGTTTGATGCCAACACCCATAATTTCCTGACCAATGACAAAAAGCAATAAGAGTATGAATGATCAAATATGTAATTTCATTCATGATGCTCGTATAAGTGGAAGGATTAAACAACATGGTAATATGTATTTCATTCCATAAGAAGCCTAAGAATTGTCACCAAATCAAATGCAAATGAGAAAGCATGAAAGGAGAAAAGGTTTGATAAACAAACTATAGATATTAAAAGCTCACAATATGGCATACCTGCTGTGGGAAATCACCATTACCCATTTGACCATTAATTAAAACTTTTGCTGCGCGATGCAATGGCTCTGGATCTCTCTGAGCCTATACATAAAGTATTTCAAATTTAATAGAACAGAAGGAACATGGCACCATTTTAACAATGAATAAGGGAAATAAAGAAAAAGATGAGTTATGATATGAATGGAAGAAAATTAAATGCTGATAGGCTACTGCATGACTATCAAATGAACTTTAAAAAGTGACCGAATTACTGTGTAGATTTGCTCAACCATTTTATCCTCAACTTCTGTGTAGAATAAACCTTGACTGATTAATATGTCAACAACCAAGATTATGATTTCAAATAGAAAATACAATGAATTGTGATTAAATAACATCACTAACTTAAATATTCTTTATAGATAATGTTCTTTTACATTGCTATACTTTTGATATTACATGCTTTAAGATAACCGTTGATGAAATTAATAATAAATTCTCCTCATTTTGTAAACAAGGACTCACTTTTCTTAAGTTGTATTCATTTTCTTCAAAATTTATAAAAACATATTCAGTTTGTTGTCAAAGAATAAAAACATGTTTAATTTAATCTTAAAAAACTTACTAAAATCTTCAAGCATTATCTGTTCTTATAATTCCTTTAGAACCTGAGCATGTTAATTTCCTAAAGATGCTCAACAATTTTAGTAGTAGTCCACACAGTGTCACTGTAATGTTGCCACTACCATCTCCCATCACCACTTTCTTATTAAGTTATTGGCACTTTGCTGCTGCCATCATTACTGTTGATGATTTACAACCATTATTCCCAGCATTGCCAAGACATCGAGCATTGCAACTACAAGTATAGGAAATAAATGCTGGGTTTTATTATTTTCATTCCAACTACCGTTATCGTAGTTGACAGAAAATTTTCTTTGTAAGGGAGATAAGTTTCCCAAGAGGTATACTTTGGAATTAGATTTAGGTACTTCTTTAAACATGGAAGGAAGTTTGGTCAATAAGTTTCCCACTTTTGGGAAACAGATTTTTTGAGAATGAAAACCCACTTCACAATTAATGTATTTTAATTTCATCATTTGCTCTTCATTTCTTCCATTATCTTGTCCTTATTTTTCTTCAATGCATGCACTTTATGTTTTCACAATAATTCTACATCAGATACTTGATTTTTTGTCAACCTCTACTTTACTTTTTATGCAATTTAGTTGATTTTCATCATTTATGCTTTTTTGCTATTATTTCCACTTATATACCTTTTGCTTGGATAATTAGTTTACAAGCATATCTCTCTTTCTTGCTTCATGGATTCTTAGTTTAAAGCTCATTTTCCTATTTTTTCAACAATTGTTTTCATCCTTATGATTATTTCCACTACCATCTTTGGAATGTTTTCTCGTGCTTACCACCATGTTACTGTTACCGTTACTATAAAGACATGTTTATCTATGTTTTTATATTTTTGGTTATTGGTCTGTTCTATTCAAAAGAGTTAGTTAATAACATTATGGACTTTGGCGTCCACTGCTTACATTTGTGTTATGCAAGAAAACTCATTGTGGAGTCCAAGGTTGCATGACAAAAGAGAAGGGGTTTCATATCAGATTTGTCATGTGCTACACCTACCAACATCATGCTTTGGTTTTGGTCTATTTATTTCCGTATTTTATTTCAAAGAAAAGGAGGTTGTGAGGCATTAAATCAATTATTGTTATTCTCTATGGTTTCATTTACTTTTCCATCTTTTGAATTTTTTTTAACATTTAATTGATTTTGGTTTTGAGATTGTTATTATATGTTTCTCTCTTCTTTCGTCTCAAGTGAGATGTTAAGATATCTCACTCCCATATTTATCTTCATTGTGAGGGATGTTGGTTTATTTTTCACTAATTTATTTTATGCCATGTTGGATACCCACCTTTATGTCAAATACTTTAGCCTCGTCATTTTATGTTTTTTGCTTCTTTTTATATATTTATATCACATGCATTAGTTTCCAATTGCAAAATAAAGTCAAAGCATTGAATTTTATTTTGATGATATTCTTCTTTCATATTCCGACCGTAATTGTTAAATTTTAGATTAGTAGGCAAATTCTCATATCATTATCACCAACCTTGCTATCAAATGTTAAATGAACATAAGCATTCTTTATGAATGCTGATATGATTTGTTATTTTTTTACTATCTTTATGACTATTTCATACTAAGGTTTTAAAAATCAGTAAGTTGAGACTCGACATGGAGTGAATTAGTTCAACTCAGTCACTCGGCCTTGTTTTGATAACATCACATTTTGCTAAAATAGATTTTCATATGTTTAAATTATCACTTTTTATTCATTATAAGGCTCGCATATTACACATAACGTGCATATTAATGTACATGTATGTACAGTTCACAAATTTTAGTAATACATTCACTATAAATTATGTGGAATTCATATATATATATATATATATATATATGCTACCTAAGAATTTGATATGATATGTGATTTTAGAATCATTTACAAATATATTATTTATAATATATACTTAGACCATATCCATATATGACTTACCTAAAACTCACCTCTTTCTCAGCCAGAACTCGAATGACTCTGTCAGGTCATCCCATGACTTGGCCAAGTCCTGATAAGTCATGGTTTTTCCGATAATGTATGTTCATACTATATTAGCCATTTCATTCACAAGTTTGTTAAGCATATTTTCCCTTGTAAGTTAATTCTATGGTTCTATTTGAACCATCACTTAAACAAAAATTTATATTCTTGTAGTCATTCAACAAAGGAACTTCAAAGCTTTATGAGATTTATTCTTTATGAACATGGTCAGCCTAAAAAAAAAATCACTTCCTAGAAGCAAATGTTATGTGTTTTTAGTTGATGATTACTCTCAATATTTGTTTGAATATATTTCATGAAACAAAAATTTGAAACCTCTAGCGTCTTCTGTGAAATACTGGCTTGTGTCAAAAGACATATTTTGATTCTATGCTATATTTAATTATTAAGTGATGGAGGTGGATAGTGTAAGAATATGTGTCAATACTGTTAACCACATATATAGACAGAACCGAATCATGTTTTTTGTTGTTGTCTTTTTGTATGTCATCTTTTATCTGTTGAAATTTTCTATATTTTGTTTCCAATTCAAGGGTACATGAAATTATTTGTTGCTCTGGTCCCAAGGTTAAGTCCTCTTGACATTAGGGCCAAACCAACAGGTAGCTTAGTGTGGGCTTTCTCTAAATGTAAATGCCTTTCCGTCTTGTAAACTACTCTTATTCATTCAATAATTTTCTTTATCTTTCATTCTGTGCTTAGTGGACCATTGAGCCATTGCAATGAACCTAGTTTATGGCTTAGTGGATATTGAGTGACTGAATGAAGGTTCTTTTTAACCTTGGTGCTTTGAGTTTTGATGCTCATAGTTTTTCTTCTTTACGAGATCCTGAGGTTCATTATCAGCAAGTTGTTCTTTCATTTTAATGTCATTAGAACTTATTTGATTTGATTTATTTATCTTGAAGTGCAGATTTCATCCTTAGTAACATGCCAGTCGTAATGAATTGGGATCCTTGTGAGTCATTCACCTAGAGGATGTTTTGACACTTGAAGATAAGTAAGCTTACAGCTACTCCAGCTCGAATTCACCAAAGTTTAAGCAGAAATGATGGAGAAGTGTTTTAAGATTCAACTAATTAACATAGTATAGCCAAGTAGTTTTAATATTTTACTTTTACTAGATTAGACAAAGTTTACATTGTCAATCAAGTATTTCAATTCATGCATGTACTAGGGCCTGCATATATTGAGTCTATTAAAAGAACTATCATGATTAAAAGGTATCAAGTGATGAAAAAAAAACTAACCATTATATTGTTATATTGGTGGACTGAATAAAGGGAGATCAACATCTATATTTTTTGTATTTTTATTAGGGATAACTTTGTTTCATGCAGCAACAAGAAACAATGAGTAATTTTTAGATCAAGTACTGAGTTGGAGTGTAAAGCTGTGGGATTCGTCATATCTGAATTAACATGAGCATGACACATTTTTTTGTCGAGCTTGGTGAAGTTTTGCAATAGCTGTTGCTTATGACAACTATAGTGCAATTAAAATGACATTGAGCATCATCCAGCATGGCAAAACAAACATATAGAGAAAATGGGCTTTTTATTAAAAGAAATATTCAAAAGCAAGAGCTGATGAAAGACATATTGGAACACCATAGCAAATTTCTGACACATCCATAACTGGGGTGGTAATACAAAGGTTCTAGTTTCTTCAAAGACAAGCTGAAATAATCCAATGACACACTCAGCTTGATATAGGGCAGTCTTACAAGCTCATTTTTGTCTTTGATGTTGGCTATAAGTCTAGATCCATTATGATGGAAATATAACATATAATTTGGTAGGGGCATCCTAGTTCTTGTTGTTCTGTCAAAGGTTTTTCTTTATATAGAAGAGCCCATCATGGATTTTAAGGCTGCTGCTAGATTATAAAAGCAATGGGAGATTCAAATCAAATTGTTTCGTGCTTTCCTTGTGCACTAGAATAAATTTGATCCATGCATTGCATGTTATATTTCTTTGGTTACTCCCTCTACCACCACAATCATTGCAATCATCATAGATGCCATGTCTCTGTCATTACCTCATTGTGTTACATCAAGCTCATTTGAACTAGTCATATAACCATTGCACCTACTACTCAATTTCTCGATTTCTCTAGATTTGACACTAATGCAAAGTGAAAAGGAGTAGATGTTCTTTGGAGCATCAAGTAAGACTTAATTAAAAACTATGAAACAACTCAGCTGGAAATGTAAAATGTGAGGAACTATTCTGTAGCACTTAAAAGTGGTGTGTAATTCTCTTGGATTAGAAGAGCCACAAGGGACATCATGCTATATGCACATAGTTTCATAAATTCAAGTAGAAATTTCAACAACATTTATAAGATGTTGTGTCATAGAGAGAACATGAGAATATCATGAGCTAATAAAACTTGCCCTAAATATCTATGAGTGTTTTCCAAGCCATGAGAAAAGAACGAAGTTGCTATTAAAATCTCTGAACATATATGCTTGTCTTCATATTCCCAATATATTCAACCATAAGAAAGCAACACCTCAATGAATTTGTAGCATGAAAATCATACCTGTCCAGCTTTAATCAGAGCAAGCATAGCCCAAGATGTATTTACCAAATGTGAGTGGTTCCCCTCCAAATTTGTGTATATCTTATCCAATGTGCATCACAAGAAAAAAAGCTCACGTCAACAATATGCACAAGTTTACAAAAGAATGGGCCTCTAGTTGACTCACAAATAAATAACGAAGTTTCAGCATAGGAAATAAACTGCTCTTTTTTTCTCTGGATGCTTTTGAAGAAATGAAGCCTTGGGTGCTTTTAGAATATATATTTATCTCAATGAATGTGTGTAGGGTCCATAGTATTTGAGCACTACCAAAAACAATTGCTTTTATAATCTAACCTCAACCATCATTGTATTAGATTATGTACTTAGGAGGACTACATAGTCTATCAACTAAAAAATTAGGTATCAGTTACATAATTGAAAAGTAATACTTTTGTGTGCCATTTGTTCACCATCATTGCTTAGACAAGTTGGGTTCGGGGACCCATATTGCCTATACTCCATAAGCACTCTCTATCCCTCCCTCCCACTCTCTCCTCTATCTCTGTCACACACACACAAGAATTCAAATTTGTCATGTGGTAGATGTAGTTGGATGGCTAAAATTAAAAAGTCTATTGCAGAAGGTGCCATAAACCATTGGTGAAAGTGACATAAGCGATTACTGCACCATAAAACATTCGCTAAGGTTCCAATCCTTCTGATGTTTGGCTAAGACTATTTTTCTAGTGACAAATGTTTGGCTTTTGACCATCCGATGGCATCTAGTATCTGGTACGAGACAAAAACAAGGCCCATTAAAATGATTTGTTTGCAATCCAACCAATAGATATGATCTTAAGACTGATTTGGCGACACAAAAAATTAAGTTAGCTGTTTTCTACATAAATAATATTTTTTAATAATAAAAAATGACTCTTATAACATCAAAACTTTGAAAATGAAAAGATCTTTTTTTTTTTGCAAAAGTGACTTGAACTAAAGCATGTTTTATATTAAATTTATTTTTTTATAAACATATTCAAATGTTTATATTTTGTTTAAAATACTTTTTAACACAAATTTAAGAGGTCTGGTTTTTATCCCTTACCCAAGTGGTTTGGTATCTACGAATCACTATGTGTGTGTGTAGGAAGTTCAAATTTTCGAGATATTTGATGTCATGGACAAGGTAAAAGTCATTGGTGATATTTTTTCCTATTGACAAATATATATTCAACCCCTCGACCCCTAAGAACTGCCATGTTTTCCTTTTTTCTTTTCCCACATAACTCATTGACTCTTCCCTTTCCTCTCAAGGATACTGATTGACCACTCCCCTTGTCCATGAAGAAACCCATCTGCCATTTCTCTCAAAGAATCTCCGATTATTGAAGATTTGCCATATGATAGTGTCATATGTGAATATGAGGATTCACCATTGACATCTTGCATATTTTCTTCATCTCTTAAATCACCACATCATTCCCCATCCCTATTGATTATCACATATTAACCACGACATTTGATTTCTCCTATTGGAATTCATTTTATCCCCAAACCAACCATTAGCAGGGGGTAATTTCACAAGAAACTGTAGTGATCATTGAAGAGAGTTTTAGAGATGAAGAAACCAGCAAATTGCATTATCAAGAGGGATCATTGTATTGGGAAACTGAAATCTGTTTAACTTGTTTTGGTTTCTTTAGTATATAGATGTTAAAGCCATTCTTCCATGTTGTTGAGGATGCTGCTAATTGGTTATTTGGAGATTTCCTTTCTCTTCTTTTCTTGGAGAAACAACACCCATATTTTTTGTTAGGATAACAATGTAGTGTAGAGAACAACGAATCAAGTGTGAACTACAAGTCTTCAAATAATTGCTATAAACTATTGGATATTCTTGAGTATGAGTACACAAGATCTTAATAGTTAAAAGGTAGGAAAAGTTTTGTTGTAACTTCGTTTATGGTGATAAGGGATTCGTATGAAAACTACTTGCAACAACTAGCTTCATAGCTATGAGTAATTTTCCTGTCAAGCCTTAATTTGTCTTGAACTTCAAAATGAAGATTGACTAATGATCAATATTGCATACTAGTTTGCTGTAACCTTTTTTGGTAATATAGAAAATAGTTTGCATGACACTAGTCCTAAGCTTAGGCATGGAAAGGGTAACTACAGAACACTTTTGATGGCAAACTACTACAATCCATGAGTAAACATGAAATTAAACTAGAACTTGCTTAGGTTGTAGTCCAACTGGGTTAAACTTAGTGCCAAACTAAAATCCATTTTGCAATCAGAGACACTTCTTGCCTCCTATTTTAAATAATTTGGGTTCTTTCAGTAAAAAAATTGTATTCTATTGAAGAATAAAAGTATTTATGGTTAATTGACTAGTTTCATAAACATGTAAATATGGTTTCCTAAACATGCAATTTGCTTGTTAACCAGTTACATGGGAAATCGTTCCTGTTCAATATTCTAGACATGGACGCATCATGAAGAAGGTGGTACTAGAATAAATAAGCAATTGTCAATTCTTCTTTTAAAGTGAATTGATTAGTTCACATAGAAAAGAGTGGAAAAAAGCTTACATGTGAACAATAGTCTATATGGATAAAGGTTCCCAATGAAAACGTGGCTTTTTATGTAGGGCTGCACATCGAGTCGAGCCAACTCAGGCCTGACTCGAACTCACTCGTACAATTGACTCGACTCGGGTTCTAGTCATTGAAACTCAGCTCAACTACATAAATGCATCATGAATGGGATATTTTTTGTTTCTATGTTTTTCTTCAGGGAATATTTGGATGTAGAATATGTGCTCTTTCTTTGAATTTTCTGTTAGACAGTTGTTAATAGTTGAATTAGTTACAAAAAACTAATTAAATGAGTTAAACAAGATAAAAGAAACAAGACAGGTTAACATAAATGAGTTAAGTGAGTCGAACTCGAGCTCGATTCTGTAAAGTAGAGTAGTGCTTGAGCGTGTTCGATCAAACTCAACTTGAGTTTGAGCCAAGCTCGAGTTTTTTGAGTCAAAACAAGCTTGAGCTGGCCCAGCTCGAGCTCAACACAGCTCATGGCTCAATTTGTTTGGTGATGTTGATCTTCCCATGCCACTCAAAACACAAACACGTCATTTGATTACTCCTCTCTCATGCTAGAAGAGATTAAGAAAAGACTGACTTGGGGTAAGTCCGAGTCATCTTCACATCCCTGACAAAACAAGTGCTATTATACCTTATTTTTTTAGAAAAAATGTTTTACGTGTTCACCTTCCACCATGTTGTTCAACCACAACATAGTGACACGTACATGTGTGCAAATATAGATGCTGCAATTTTCAGAAAACATGAACTTAGTGCATCCATATATATATGAAGGGATTCATATATATTTGATATCTGATGTTGTTTGATGGCTAAAAATTTAAAATCTATTGGGGAAAAAAAGTTCTTATAGGAGTATTAAAACTAATTTATGGTGCAACAATAGTTTATGATGTTTTAGAGATAATTTTTAATTTTTAGCCATCCAACAACATTTGTTAATATATATATATATATATATATATATATATATATATATATATATATATATATATATATATATATATATATATATATATATATATATATATATATATATATATATATATATATATATATGTTGTATAACTATTTTATGGCTTCATTTGTTCAAATTATCTCTTTTCATTGGTTACTCATTATCTTTTTTGTAAACAAATGTTTCTGATAAAGTTACCAAAATTTTAAGTGCCAACAAATGAAATGATGGTAAGAATGACACACTCATTTTTTATGGAATAAAGAAGAGAGAGTGGGGCATGAGGGTGTTTAGTTGTGACTATTGTAAAATCTGAGGGAAAAGTGAAAGAGAAATGCAAGAGAGGAAGAATTAGAGAGAGAGATAGAGAGGGAGAGGAAGAGGGAATCTGCGGTGATGTCACTACCTCACTGTCGCCAACCACAAGTCACTAGCGACAAAGAAATAGGATGACCTAGTTGGTAGTTAGTAGGAGGAGACAAGAATGGCATCAATGAATTGTGATGAAGAGGTGCAATAGGCTTTTTTTGTTTTTGAACTTTCAACGTAGCTAATGGTAATCGAAAAGGTGGGTGCAATCAACAGCACCCAACTAACATATCTCACATCTATACCCACTAGCACCTATACCTCATTTCCGGGTGCACACTTATTTTGGTGCATCTGTCTGACATATCTAAAAGGAATGTAAGGCTAAAAAGAAAATTTGGAGAAACTAAAGTCGAGAGAGATGTACAAATAAATTATCCTGAAAGTAAGTGGAGATTATTTTCTAAGGGACTTATACATTAAAACTGTTTCATAAATGTGAAAAAGATGAAACAAAATATATGTTCTTTTGACTATATAGTGATATTACAGCTTTTAAATTAATGTGAGCTTAATATTGCAAAAATGCTTCATATTTTGTCTTCTTCTTCACTGATGTTTCTTCAAGTGCCACATAAGTTTCTTTTTTTTTTCTGGTGGTTTCAAGAGACTTAAAAGTTGGACGAGTAAATAAATATATTATTTGGTTCTAGATTAAAATAGTTAAGAATATCATAACCATTTTATTAATTGGTCATTTTAGATATGTCAATGGAGGAAAAAAATGTAATTAATTTGCCATGGTGAATGATGTTGTAAAAGGGAATTGCTATACTTACAATGCTATAATTGTTGGTTATATCCTTGAACATTGTCTTTATTATCTAATCTACGATCACATTTTCCTTGTTATTTTTTATGCTAGAATCATAGATAAGTTTCATCTTTTGTTACAGCTATCAATGATAACATATCTTCTGAATCAACTGATCATAGAATAACTAAAACGTTGATCATGATGCATCCACAATTCGGAGCTTAGGTAATAGGTTAGGCAAAGAAAAGCATGTATTGTTGTATGGATAGGCTCAAGGTAGATGATTTACAAAGTTGTTCATGGAGGCCATGAAGTAAGAACTACATCCAGGTTGTAAGCGATTTATCAAATTATTTTATTTTATTTTATTTTTGGTTTGGCTTTTTCACATAAATGCCTTGGTTGATGAAGAAGCAAGTCATTTCCCTTATTTCTAGAAAACAAGTGCTTTTAGAAAAAGAAAGGCTTTCAAAGTTTTATTATGAGACAAAAAGATTATCAAAAAATTGTTTATTACTTATACAATGAACAATACGTGTCCCAACTGCTGCTTGTTCAATTTGAAGAATACTATAGGAAAAATCATATGGTGTTTATTAAGATGAAGAAACAGTAGATAGATAGATTGGGCAAAACACAAAACAAAAATTACTAAAATTTTTTGACATTTTTCTTTAATTCCAAAGCACCATAGACATGTCATCCAAAATGTACACCTTATATGAGATGACATGAAGAGAAACAGAATAAGGAAAGCATTTTGAGACATTTAGCAAATTCATTGTACTCGAAAACTTTTGATGATTAACAAAGAAAGTCTACTTCAGATCCTCACCACTTTAGATTGACATTGAAAAGTGATGACTTGAATCATTTGCAAAAATAATGTAACTAACAGCATGTGGTCAATTTTTTACGTCATCCCAATTTTCTCCTTGACATACATGAAGTAGCCCTTGTTTGTGCACTCATTTATTTCCTGCAATCCAGTACAAGATATTGATCCATATTTGTTGATATGGATAAAAAAGTTAAAAGAAACACAGAAAGTTTGTGCAAGGACAAATCATGCACTAAAAATGAAGGCACTTCAATTGCATGTAATATTAATATAGGTCATCAATTATTCTCCAGCATATACAAATCAGTTTGGACGAAAAAATAACTCAATTTTTATCCAGGTTGTCATAAGGAAATATTTATTATCTTTTTCCAATAAATAGTGTTACATGACACATGGATAGTGGTTATGAACAATGTTTTAAAATTAGCCATTTAATTCGTACCACCACTGGGTCAACCTAATAGAAAAAATCATTTGCAGTCAAAACATGGCGCTTGACTCAGCCTGACTCGGGTTGACTCTACCTGACTCAGTGAAACTCAATTTGACTCGGCTGAAACTTAGTTTGACTCAGCCAAAACTCATTTGACTCAGTGATCTGGTGATAAACTTCAGGTTGTACACAATCAACAAGGGGTTGGTCACTTGCTACTAATTCTTTTACATGATATTCTATCTTATATTGGAACATAAAATTTTAAAATTATAACTCATTTATTAAATTTGCATATTGCAATTTAAAAGTTAAAGCTGATTATGCTTAACTTCATCTTTGTTTATCTACCTTTTCAATTTTTAGATCATTTGGCTTTTTATCCTTTGGAATGCTAGTTAGATAATATATACATACATGTTTAGTTTGTTAACTAGCGGATAGTTTTAGATGTTGCTAGTCAGTTATGTTGAAAGATGCAACTGGAAAGTAGCATCAACTATTTGATTGTCTTGTTTCTTGTTACCATATGAGTGAATATGACTTAATGATTACTTAAGCTAATTTACTTATAAGCTATACTTATGTTCAAGTCATTTTACAACCTTTTTTTTCATTTAAATGACAAATTATATAATATTTTCCTTTAAAAGACAATAGTAAACAAAACCTGAATTGAGTCACCAAGTTAACCCGGTGAATCATGGGTCAAGGACTGATGAGTCGAGTCCCAAGATGTTGGGTTCTACAACTTTGGTTACGAAAGACTCATTAATATCTTTGACATATTTGCTTTTCAATAGACTTATATAAATGAGCATGCCCCTATAGGTTTTTCTTATTTGAAGTTACTATCTTTGTTTAAAATATCAATAACTCTTTCAAACAAATATTTCCATATAGCATTTACTATATAATTGGAGAAACATAAATATTTTTAAATTTCCCTACATAACATATTATGAAACAACTTGGATGTGATGAAAACTGAGAAAATATGTGTAATAATTTAATTAGGACTGTCAGATGTAGGGGGAAATCAATAGACTGTATATGGTCGACATGATCTGCAAGTAGGCATTCACTATAAAGTACCAAAAAAGATCAATGTTCCAACTGCTTACTCAGCAAATCTCTTTTAATACATGCACACATAAAAGAAAACAAACTTTCAAAGTGAAAACACGAATTTTCACACTTAAGACTCGTGATTGTCATACTATATTTCATCAATTCCTTCCCGTAGCCATATGTAGGCATTGCCAAAAATATGAAATCACTAATTATGGTCTTACGTAGTTTCTCCAAGGAGTTCCATTTAGAAGCTTTCTATGAAAACGAATTGAAAGGAATCGAGCAAGAAATTGTCACTGAGGCAAGTAACGGCACCATTCATTCATGACAGATATATAAAAAATGGATAGATTATCAACTAACTCATTGCTTAAAAGTGATTCTTACAAATCACAAAATAAATTATTCGTAAGTTTGAATAAAGAGGCAAAAAGAATGTTTGATATCTATACATCTTTGTACATGAAAATAACAAAAAATAGAATAACAGATCTATCATGTAATGGAACTATAGTGTGAAACCCTTTGTGTAGAAGGGTGCCCAATGAATGCTGAAGACAGACAATGCAACAATGCATGTGACACATAACATTTGAGTCTAAGGTTATGGCCATCAAGTTCTACAACACATTCAGGTTTATCTAATTTGATTTCTTTGTCACTTTAAAAAAATCAGCTTCCACAAGTAGATTGGGAAGAATGAATGTCAGACACATAGGGATCAAAGTGTCCATCAGTTTCTTACCTTGCTAATATTTTCTTTGGGCCAATAATCTTCCCCCACTACTCTTAATGCCTTCAATCACTAAATAAATTATTGACAAAAATCTTAGGCATGCAAAATTGCAGTATGTTGTGATACCAGTTGTGAAGTCATGATGAGGAAGGCAAAAGAAAGATAGGGAGAGAGAGAGAGAGAGAGGGGGGGGGGAGAGAGAGAGCTAACTCCATTTTAGAAATTCAAATGGAAATTCAGAATAGGTGAACCCAATAACAAAACTTGGAGAGAGAGTGATAGCTTATAAATGAGCAGATAGAATATAAGAAATAGAAAAACATTATGGGGATGAGCCATATGCCAGAAGTTTGCTAGGGATAGAGCGGATGGAGATGAGAGGAAGACTTGCTATCTTCTAGCTACTGATGAAGCCACTAGTTGAAGCCAGCGCACAAATTAACCAAAACACTAGAGAGCCTTCAATGCAAACGGTTGGACATCGAGGAAAGTGAAGAACATGTCAAATGGGGCTACTAGGAAAAGGATGGGGTGGCCTGTGTCTCAAAGATGATGCACGAGAGCCACAAAGGCATACAAGCCCGCTGCTGGCGATGCCTATAAATGACCCCTATCCACACAGTTATTGTAGAGGTGATGGATTGCATCACTTCATCTAAATGGTTGATGTCAAGCACCGAAGTGAGCCATAGCGAGAAATCTTCAATAGATATCTATAACTCATCGATGTTCTATACACCTAAAAGATCCTTCAACAAAGATGGAAGCAAGGTGGGAGAAGGAGAAGATGTTAAAGAAGGATGATTAAGAGCAAAGACAAAGAAGCACTATGAACTAGATGGGACAAGAATGAGAGAGAGAAAAGGAGAAGGAGCAAGAAGGACAAAAAGGAGAGATAATATAAGGAGTAGGTAAAGGGGAGAATAGCCTCATAATGATCAGAAAGAGGGGGAAGACAAAGTAGATGGTAGAGGTGCAGGTGAACTACCAAAAGGTCAAAGAATCTGCACAAATAAAATGATGGGAACAATGAATGTACGCCAAAAGCAAGAACGTGCAAAGAATGGGCAGAACCAAGGGGAGTTGGCAAGGGCCATGTCTATCCCCACCATCACCTCAGATTTTTATAAAAAAAAAAATATACATGTAATTCAAAAAACAAAAAAAATCATGTAGCTGATATAAAAGTTTTGGAACATTAGATTTTATTTCCTGTAAAAAATTTACAATTATAGTTTGGCCCTCCTAATGAAAAGATTCTACTTTTCCCCTGATGCAGAGCCAAAGAAAACATAAAAGCACGGCAAAAAAAACTGGGAAAGGAAAAACAATTCAGCAAGTGAGGTGTAAGAACATGAGAAGTCCGGTCACAAACAAAAGAAAAAGGATGTCATCAAGGAAGCGATGCAGGAAGGAACATGAAGACTGTAATAGAACATGTGTGGCAGAAGAAGGCAGATTTCAGCGAGTTCCACCACCCCATGAATGAAGAAATATATGGACAGCAGGGAGTGGAAGAGAAGGTAGGAGCAGATAGAGAGGTTCAAGGGGTACATAGTGGAAGCCAATGTTAATTGCATTGCTAGGATGCACTAAGTGTGGCTAGTGGACACAGAATCACACCATCTGAATGAATGGGCGAGGGAGCCTGACAAATGAACTCCAAGGGGAAAAGAAAATGAAACTTGTGTCCTTACCGATGATCACGTCTGCAATGAGAATTTCAGGTGAGTGTGATACATTAAGACTAGAACATGCGGGCACTAGCAGTCACCGGGTGAGGCCCATGAGCAGTGGCATGATGTAAGATGTGCTGGAATGCTTTTACCCAGCAGGGGCCATGAGAAGAGCATGAACCATGTATAAGATTGTCTGCTTGATGAATTGAAGAAACAATAAACAACCAATACAGGAAGAAAAATGCCATTGGCTAGCAAAAAAACCTCCAAAAAGTTTGAGCTGAAGATGAGAATGTCAAGCAAAGGAACAATTCATCAATGCACGCACCAATTGAGAAGGAAAAAAGAGCTACGATGAAGCCTTGTAGAAGATGGAAGGGAAGCCTACCTGTGATATCCGTTCTTTGTATTGTCCATGTGAGACCCCAAGAGTTAAGGTTGGCTGCCAAATGCCACATGACCTGAGTGTTACTCATGGTGGAGAGATGAAGATGAATCCTCCAAAATCTGATAGAGGCATGCGCAGCGCCATGAGGAGTTAAAAAGACTGAAAGAGGGTGAGGTCTACGCACATAGCAATGAAAGGGAAGAAGCAAATTGGTCAACACAAAATGGAACCATTGTCGAGAAGCCAACCAAAAGGAAGCATAATCAACCACCGAATAGGGAAGCAACCAGGAAGAGGACATCATCAAGATGGAAACGGAATAAGTCAATAAGATGTTGAGGAGGGAGATGGCGACTATGAAAGGCAAAAGACAGCTATAGGTTGATAGCATAGGATGGTAGGATAGGACTGTGCTTTGAGAACAAAGAACTAGGACAAGGGCAATGAGAACAAAGGGAAAAATGTGGTGGGCCACAAGGGATAGTAGCAACAGGAAGAGATGACAAATTAAGATGAAGTGGCATGGAAAACATGGTGTGTTCCATGCAGCAAGGTGCAATGGTTCACTGCATGGAACACAACCCCTTTTCTGAATACATACACACACACATATATATATATATATATAGATGCGAGAGAGAGAGAAAGAGAAACATCATAGTCTCATTAACTTTATTCCAATTGTAAATACGGATAAGTCAATAAAATTACAATCCCATCTTATTTAAGTCACTCATAAAAGGCTCTCATGAAGTTCAACAAGGTACCTCATCATCATAATGGTGATTAGTTATTCCAATTTGATCATCCGAATATTAGATGGGATGATCCCAATCAGGAATATGAGCCCAAAAAGAAAATGCCTGTCAAACAAATCAGGATATTTATGGGTATGACTTCTTTCCGAATGAGAAAACAGAATTTTCTGTCTTCCTCTAAATTGAAAAATAATTGGAAAATAAAACAAAAAATGAGTAACAACCCCCAGTAGAGACTGGTATGATTGTTGAACTCTTTCTTCTCCTCATTTAAATTATTACACAAGCTTTCCATTTGATTTAATCGAATAACATAAAAATTATACCATCAACCACTTGGAAGGAAATAACTTTATAAGTCTGATTGACTATTGAATGCGAAGAAAAGCAACATTCAACAAGATTAATGTTTAGGGTAGAAGCCATTCTATAAATGAAGCACGTATTCTCATGTATAAAAGATATGGTCAAAAACCTCACTGGCTATAGCTTTCACACTCATGGCCATCATTTTAGCAACATCAATGAGCCGTTTTCCTACTATAGTAGCATGGTGACCAAGATATTTCAGTAAACAAGCCCTAAGAAATATAAGGTAAATAGTTTGGGATGGATTGCTGAATCAATCACTTAAATTATGACTACAGGTTCTTCCACATGGTATTTAAGACTGGCACGAGATGAAATAAATTCTTTGAAAATTCCTTACTATAAAATTTATGTCATAGCTGTTCGAGAAGACAATGGTTTAACATATAAACCAAAAATCTGACCTGGTGACGACATGAAAGATAGCTTTCACCCCAACCTCCAGATGGTAGTTGTTTTGATAACAAAAATTTACATGCTTTGCGGATTGCAGAGCAGTCTTCGTAGGACATACCAGCAGCCACCAGCCCCTCAATCCCAAACCACGTGCCATAGGTGAAGCACACACCCCAATTGCCATACCTATTCGAAGAATATAAATTCCCATTGCTCAGTATCACACTATCAAAGGCACTGAGTGAGAATAATTAAGAATTAAAGAAGGGAAGACTATAAGCAATTAAGACAAATAATTCACATTAAGATGGCATATACCTTAGACCTCTAGGTTCACGAATAGTTCAAAAAGGCAGGGCGACTTTATGTCTGATAAAATATATAGGTTATCTTGGCACCCTTTATTATGATTTTCATGTCAATCAATATTTGGTCTTCTTAAGTGGGATAGATACCTTCACCTCATGCAAAACTTTGGGAAACACAAAAGCCTTGATTTTACTTTGTGAAAAACTTGAACAATACTTAACAATTCGTAAAATCACCAAACAAGTTTGCTGCTTGAATTGATGTCTACTTCGACTATATATATATATATATATATATATATATATATATATATATATATATATATATATATATATATATATATATATAGCAATAAAAATCTCCAAAATTGTGAAGATATCCTCACTGCATTTTTATTTTGATAACACTTCCATATTGTAAAATATATCACCAGGAAATAAAAGCATCATGAGGTTAACTATCACATTTTAATTCAGATGTACCCACACTATTTTTTTGGACTTTCAAACAGTCTTGTATATAGGTTAAAGACCTTCATATGAGGGAGACATTTGCTCAAGAAAAACAGTGTAAAAGCATGCCTGTTTTCCAAGAAACCTCGATCAAATTATGCTTTTTTGATATGTATAACTTGAAGCCTTTATCACTATTGCCTTCAATTGTGCAAGTGTGTCTTAATGTTTCTGAAAGTAATGACCGTATCTTTTAGATGGTTATCTAGATCATTGTGGGAATCACCACTCCTTTGTCAAAAACCAATTTTCTAATCCAACCAACATTTTCAATTTGATAAGGGAGGTGAGTTTTCATCTCATGTAAGCTTTCTTCAACTTAATATAATAGCAAGAAAGATGACTTATCCACACTCTTCATCAAAATGGACTTGTTAAACAACAGCAAAACAATTGTTGAGAATGCTATGTATGATGCATGACAACAGTCTCTTATTCCTTGCAGAAAAAATCCTTTCAATCAACTATGCATGTGATTAGTTAGATGACATCTGATTATTTTCAAAAGAAGACCCTTATTTTTGAAAGGAGTCTCTTATTTCTCATTTTTTGAGTTATTTATGATTATTATACCTACATGTTATTGGATGTATTTATTATCTACATATTGATGGATTTTCATAAAAGATGTTTTGAGATAATACCTTTAAAAGAATTCATAGCATATGTAAATGACCCTTAAGTGTAAGTGTGTTATGACACGAGTGAACAAATTAAGTTGTCAAGGAATGTACTGTTTGGTGAACTGAACAATGATTCTCAATCTCAAATGGCCCAAGAGTATTATCTTATAGTAAAGATTTACTATCCTTAATCGAATTAACAATTGTTTGCAAGATTCAATGATTGTTACTCCCAATTGCATGCAATAATAGACTAAGGAAGGCAATGGTTATCTATGGCAAATAAAATATGGAAACAATTTTAGTGGCAAACAAGTTCATGGGCATCACTAAAATGTGTCAAACAAAAGAAAAGTGATCTACTATTTGCTAAGAAACAAAATCACCACCAACTCTAGCCACACTCTAGATAGCCAATGTGAGATTGACATTTAATTGGAAGGTGGGTAAGTCAGCTTCTCAACCAATTTTCAATTCTTCTTGACTGTTGTGTAGAAAGAATGCAAACCTTTTAATTTGCGGGAACCAATCAACTCAAAAAATGGACAAAAGCCATGAATGATGAAATTAAGGTTCTACATGAATGTTAGAATGGAGAAATTGTCGATAGGCCATATAACGAGAATGTTATAGGATTCAAATGTGTATGTAAAATCAATTAAAACCATATAGAACCATTGAAAGATATAAACCATGGTTTGTAGCTAAAGGGTTCACTTGGGAAGCAGGATAAGGCTATGATGGAACATTTAATCCCTTTGTCAGATTGTAGACTATTAGGACAATTGTTTTCTTAGTAGTTGAGCATAGGTAAACTTGTAATCAACTTGCTTTGAATAATGTCTTTCTACTTGGGGACCCAAAAAAGAGATTTCCATGGAATAACTACCATAATATGAAGCAAGGGATCCAAAAGTATTGGTTGCAAATAAAAAGGGCCATCTACACAAGCATCTTGATTATGATTTGATATTTTTTTATTCAATGATTCATGAATGTGAACACGCATTCCCAAATCATTCTATCCTTTGATTTGAGAGTCAAAATACAATTACTTTACCACTTAGATATGTAGATGACAATGTTGTTATAGGCAAGTCATTGCATTATATTCAAAGGTGAAATAATACTGAATAAAAAATTCAAAATGGAAAATCTGAGGATCTTCCAGTACTTCCTCAGAGTTCAAGTTGATCAAAAAGTAAATGACATGATTCTTCATAGGATAAATACATAATAGACATCATAAACAAATCAGGGATGAGAGACTGTACCCCTCCCACCACTCCAACTTTCTTCATCAAAAATTAGGTGTTTAGGTTGTATGACTATCTCTCTGAATATCATAGCATTATAGGGAAATATAATATCCAACACTTTCTTAGTCTTTTTCAATTCATGCAAGAGTCAAATGTTACACGTATGACACAGTTAAGCGAACACTTGCAAAATTGGACATTTGAAGATGACCTTTTGTATAACAAAGAGACATTATGACAGCATGCACTTAAACTTATTGTTTATAACAAACCAAATTGAGCAGGGGGTATATATGAGAGAAGAATAGCCTTGGGATGTTGTATATTCAGTGTATAAATTTTAGTCTCTGAGAGTAGTATGAAGCAAAAAGTTGCTGTTAGGTGAAACACTGGGGACAAATACAAATGAATATTTGTAGCCATACTGAAGTCACATTAGTAAGGCATATGTTGATAGATAGTGGATTTCTTATGTGGCCTAACTATAGGTTGAGCAAAGTGCCATCAAGATGGTATTTAAACCGATTAACCATAGTCTGGCAAAGAACATTTAAATCTCTCAATATTTTGATAAAAAATGTTAAAGACAAGAAAAATTACAAAATGTTTGGGTAAATAATATACCACCACTTAAAGTTTTAGTTTTCACAAATCTCTGGTTATCTTTTCCTCAAAACTCTAAATTAACTACTTTCAATTAGTGTCATAAATATAACCATGGCTGAATGGGGGTTATCAGTATTTTGACAAACATGCCTTTAAAGAACCTCTTTGAGGGCTTGAGTAAAAGGTTGAGTGGTGGTCTGTGGAAAAAGATAAGTGGGGCAATGGTTCGTCAGTGGCCCAAATGTTGGGCATTGATTTTGTAATTTTTTCTGAAGAGAAAGAAACTGAGTTTTAATTTGAAGGAGTAAAGATCGTGTGTAGATTTGTTCATGAAGGTTTCACGAAAGACCAGTTTTGGATTCTAAAAAGCAAGTGTTTCACAGTCCAAA
Source organism: Nymphaea thermarum (assembly GCA_011799765.1). Lineage (NCBI taxonomy): Eukaryota > Viridiplantae > Streptophyta > Magnoliopsida > Nymphaeales > Nymphaeaceae > Nymphaea > Nymphaea thermarum. The sequence goes on along the minus strand of JAANDH010000186.1, from coordinate 234,754 downwards.
ATTATGTAGAACTAGAAAAGCACAAGAAGGCATCATATTTGATATGTGTCTTAGTCATATTAGGCCCTAGATTCATGCTATCTTGTCTGGCCACTTATTGCAGTTGAAGTTTTATTGTAACTTTTTTTTTTTAATTGTGCCTTACCCCTTGTTATGTTGTACATATAGCAGTAAATCAAATTAGAGAGGATGACCTGTTTTATCACAATTGAGACCATCTTCTTTCCCCACATGTTCCTCTTTTTTTGTGTAAATGAGCTCTGATGTAAATTTCCAACATTTTATGACCATATGCTCAACAACTAGTTATTCCAGTTCATAAATATACACATGAATGAAAGTACCTAAAGATAGTTCCATTAAATGCCTTAATGTGGAGAAAAAATTAGCACTATATTCATGCTTTGATGAAATCCATATGGTCTATAGAACATGTACCCCACCATTCTTTGCCTTAGTTTATAGGCCATCCAAACACAAACTAATGGCAATTATGGGGCTAGTAGATATTTTATCTGCTTAGTCACTCAAGTTTCTGACCAGGCTATTGTACTTAGTAGCCAAGGTCATCATATATATATATATATATATATATATATATATATATATTCATGTGCGCGTGCGAAATGCATTGCATGATCAGATCCTATAGTTTTAATGGTTTCTATAAACAAACCGTTGTCATTGTAGATATGTCTTTGATGGAAAGCAAGATCAATGATTTTAAAATGTTATCTACCATTCATAAAAAATTTCTTCATATATTCATAATATTTTTGATGTAGAGATCATAATCCACAATTTGTTAGAGGTTGAATAATTTAGGAGAATTTGTGTGGGTTAGTTGTTGAGCAATCTTAACATGTTTTTGAACTCCTTTACCTCACAAAATGCACTTTAATTAAAAATGCCACATTAAAATGTGTTTATTTCAAAATGACACAACTACAATGTTTTGATTCAGATTAAAGTGGAATTATACAATCCCAGACACAACTACAATACTTAACTAATGCCTCCTATGTTTTCAACTACTTATATTCATTTGTCACTTAGACTCTGGAGTGTTTACAATTATTTATCCAACTATTAGATAATTATAAGGTCTGGTATATTCAAATCCATGCAAATGGTTCTTCTCTCATTTATCTTATTTGAATCACAACAATTCAGATGCACCTCTCTTTATCTCAATGAAAAATATGTCTTATTTTTTAGTACTTTTTTTTGCTTTTTCTGAATTTGGGAAAGTTCAGCAACGGAATGACATAATTGAGCTTAAGATAACAACAACCAAGTGATTGTGCTTTTTTATTAGTGCATAGACTGGCAAAATATGGAGAACTAAGGTACTCTAATATAAAAGACAGGTCAACTTACAGAAATTTAAGAATGAAGTAATTGTTTGGCAATAAAAACAATGATATCTAGCTTGAAACTTCACGTTATATTTTAAGGAACAAAGTTACATACTCATAATTATGGAAGAGAAGGAAAAATCTCACCATGATCCATCAGCTAACTGTTCCTTTTTTATGAAATTAGCAGCTTTTGAAATACTATCTTCGATAACTTCGTTTAGGAGCCCAGGGTATGCTTTTCTAAAAGCTGTTAAAGCTTGAATGACAGATGAATTGCACTCTACATATCTAAGAAACAACATAACAAGTTTTAGTGCATATTGACTTATTACCTACTAAGTTGTAGTTTGAACAATGCATAAGAAAGTACTCACGGATAGTCAATAACCACATTCTCTAGTGATTCAGATGAATTGAGTATCTGAAAATGGCACAAAACTTTATTTAGATTTGATAAAGCTAAGAATCCAACAACAAAATTAGCTGCATGCATGCATACTAATCATCATGTGTACTATAACCAAGCATTGCAATTAACCTATTTCTAATTGAATGGATTTAACTTCAAGAACCTAATTCACATTTGATTGCAAAACAAAATAAACCATTTTGCCATGTCTATGCTATTATCTCCTCGTAATATAGCTCCTAGAGATGGACAAAGAAAATTATTCCTGTGCTACATGTGCATAGAGCATAGTTACCATAATTTATATTTGTTTTTCTAATAAAATAACAAATTGGTTCTATTAAACAAATATTTTCCATCAAGAAATATATGTAAGTAATGAGAGGTGAGAATGCCTTTTCTCATGTTCTATGGCATAACAATAATTTTGGATCCTTTCTTAGTGCCACCTACAAACCTGAATTGCATAAATCAGGTTTTGAGGAAACTAAGTTTTACAACCTGGTTTTGTGATTTAGATAAAACCAAGTTAGGTGTTTGGTTGGCAATCCATTTTCATGGTTTTTGACCATGTCAACCATATTTTTTGTTAGTTTTCTATATTTTATGATATTGAGTTACATAAAGAATAAATGCCTCTTTTTTAGAATATGTGGATAAATTATTTATATGTTTATCAAAACAATTCATCATCTATTAATTTAAACTTATTATCAAATCGAAATATCATAACATAAAATGTAAGGTACCTTACATAGTTAATTATGCCATCACATGTCATGGTACATTATTACATGGCCCTTCATATATTGAAATCTTAGCCACAATATTTATGGCTACAAGTGCCATCATGATTATAGTGGTAATGGCTCTTCAATCATTTATTACATCACAATCAGAACCATGTCTTATGTTATCAAAATTAATACAATATCTATTCAGTTGTGTATTTCTGTCATCTTGGGGAGGAGACTAGAAATTAAAATGAATCACAATAATCTACCCATACCAGTAATGTACTAAATCTTTGACTTTATTGACAAAAAATATAAAAAATGTTTAGCAAGTGGCAATATCATATGCAGTTCATTCTTTTACAAGCTTGTTTGACTGGATGACTATCAATCCAAGAGCTACACCTATACATAAGATGATCTTACTCAAAACTGACTCACTCACAATTAAGAAAAATTTAAGTGGAAGCTTAATATGGATCATAAGTATCATGGAATAAGAAATTCACTAGCATCACAAAGAAAGGGGAAAAAAATAAGTTACAAGCTAGTAACTGGAAGAAAAATTATTAATAAAAGAATAAACTAACCAAATAAGATTATAATTTTCTATTGCAAAAGTGAAGGAGACAATACCAATGTAAGGGGCAATGAGAAGACCAAAATGAAAGAACAAACGATGCAAAATTAGTAGAAAAAAAAAATACCTTTCCTAGGGAAAAGTTAAGATTCTAAAGTTAAAATGGTGTTAAAAGCTAAATTCTTCAACTTTCATAATTGTAGCAATAAATATTGACATTTTCAAGGCGATGTTCTCATGTTTTTGTTAAAGGAATAAACAGAGCAACCAAAATAATGTGTGTGTGTGAGAGAGACAGAGAAAGGTTAATTTGGGAACATTATCGTGTTGCTTTCACAAGTTTCTCTTAGTTTAATTGTAGAGGCTTCTAAAGTGAGTTGTTAAGTTAATGGAACTATCACCAAGTTGAACTCCACCCTATAAAAGGAACATGATGTCGAGCAAATTGGGTTGGAGATGTTCCTGATAAAATTTGTAATTTTATTTAGGCGAACAACATAAATAATAAAACAATAAATTCTTCATAGTGTACAACTATATGTGGAAACATGATTATGAAACAATATTTTGCTTCTAAGTAACTTGTTAAGGGCTTTAGCGGATTTTCATTATGTTATACTCTTATACAGATCATCTTTTGTAACTACAATTAATAATAAAATTTCTATTATATACTATGTGCTAAGACTTTAGGTTAATATTCTTCATGACTGTTTTTGTAACGTTCGAATTCTTAACCACAGATCCTAACCAGTTACTGGCTAGTCTCTCATAAATTACAATTTATTTAATTATTTTCCTCTTGTTCTCAACCAACTTATATGTTCCACAACAAAGTTTTTGTGCTTTGTACTCTTATTGGTCATGAACCTAATCATACAAATATTGGCTTCCATCATCAAGGCAATAATAAACTAGTCCATAAGTTAAATTTGTTACCTCAAGCCATGCATATGATCTTTTTGGCTCATATGATCCAAAACCACCACCATCATTCTGTTATAAGACAACAGAAAGGAGTGAGATAATCAAAAGCACAATACAATCAAAATCATATATCACAAATAAAAGCAAAGGATCAAAGAAAAAAAAGTCATAGGGAGAAGTACATATGACCATGAGTTTAACAATGGTTTCAACTCCATTTCAGGTAAAGTTCCTATTTGACTCTCAAGAATGATCATGTTGGAAGTCAAGACACGTGTACATTCCAAAGAAAAATTAGCTTTTTATCAACATGAATGTATTTATAATTCCATATTGTAAATTTCAATTATCATCAATTGGACGAAGTGCAAACTTTTCATAGTAAATATGACCTAAATAAATAAATTAATGTTACACAAAGTTTTTTGTTATATAAGGATTGGTAGAAAATATGGTGCACAAATATCTATAAAACTATGCATACCAAGTGTGCATAATGTCATACATATATGCTAGAACTATTGTATAAAACAATAGATTACATAATGCAACTATCCAATGGAATGAAACATCACACTATAAGTAGTTTTAAAAGTATAACGTGTGCAAATCAAGGGTACGATAATGGCTTTGATGGTGGACCTTTTTCCTCTTTTCTCTTACCTTGTTTTATTTTTTGGGAATGTCATTTTATTATTATGATTATTTTATTTGTTAATTCTGTTGTCTTTATTCTTATCATTCTTTTCAATATGATTTAGGAGAAACATGCCATCTACACTTTTTATATTTGTACAACTATGTTCTTGTTCAGTTTATTGTTTATTTTGGCTTCATCAAAATGGTGATACTAACAAGAAAATGATTTTAACTATTTCTTTCAGTTTGAATGGAGGACACAAGATACTTTTTCTCCAAATATTTGTTTTCATAAGTTGTATGATGCCTTTAGCATGTAATCCATTAAACTCTAAACATGGTGCAAGCATTGGCAAAGGTAGTTTGAATATTTAACTCTTAGAGAGTTTTGCATAAAACATGAAACTTGGTGCTGGAGGGACCTTCAAGATATGACTTAATATTTTCCCTCAATTGCCACAAGAGGTGCAGGTTATAAGTTTGGGTTCAGTAAGGGATGACTATTTTTAAATGTGCAAAGTGCATAAGTAAGTTTCTTGAGATACAATCCTTATTCTATAAATGCATTCATTATTAGTGTCACGGGCTAACTTTTCAAGCCTATTTGGCCCACATGGCACCGAAGGTTTCCCAAGCCTTCGGCCAGCCTTAACTCAATCTCAATGTAGTGGAAGCATTCATCAATCTTCTGGAACCGTAGACTAGATGAGGAGTGCTACGTACTCGGCACACCATCACCTACGCAACATTCTCCCACACCAAATCATCGGTGTCCTCAATGACTTCCCCCATGTGAGAGAAACTCTGCAGCCATCACCTTCATTTTCTTCAATTAAACCAACATCCGCCTGATTGATGCACCCGTCACGTCGCAGCTACCTGCCTTATCGGGTGTTTTGCCTCTAGTCCACCTCCGGTTCTTTTCACTTTTTTGTCACCATTTGAATTTTCTTTAGTAAAGCTTGGAACATATCTGACGACCAGTAAGCATCAAATCAAGATGTGTTGCCAACATGTGCTCTACATGCTTGCTTCTCGAGTCATGTCAACACCAGTGCTCTACATGCTCCCATCCTTGAGTAATGTCAACACTAAGGGCCCATGCCCTCCTGGACAATCCTTTTTCACGTCGAGCATCTCACGTTATCTACCTCAACAAGCGACACATCCTAGCCTTTCTACTCTTGACACCTAGATAGCATTTTTGGAATGTGTGATCTTCATCTGGCCAACACCAATGTGGTCACTTGGACTAGTGTCTGACGAACATACCCAATCTATTGGCACCAACAACAAGCAACGTCTTTCAGAATAACTTGTTGATTGTATCTTTGCATCATTCTCATCTTTCAAGTTCTTTCCGAGAAATCATTCTACTCTGATACCACTTCGTCATGGGCTGACATTTTCAAGCCTATTTAGCCTGTGCAGTGTCAATAGTTTCCCAAGTCTTCGTCTAGCCTTAACTCAATCTCAATGTAGTCGAAGCATTCATCAATCTTTTTGGACTGTGGACTAGGCGAGGAGTGTCATGCACTCAGTTACACCATCACCCATGATTATCCCACAGTAGACCATCGACAAGCTGTGGCCATGAGACCCTCTTAGAACATCGCAGTTCCTCCAAGTGCCTATCTACTTCCATACAAAGACTGAGTGGGGGTAGACTTTCCTTTGAGGGAAGTCCACAATCAAAGTTAGTTGCCGACTGTATGTCATTAAGCAAGACAGTCGACCATCGCTCTACTCGACGATGAGCATTCACTTGCTTGTCCCCACGTGACTCTACATGGTTGTGGATGCAGCATATGCGTCCATTGGGGGAATTACCCCTGACCCACGCGCGCTCGTGTGCATCCAAATACTACGCGTGGGGAACCCTACCGATTCTCTCATGATGGCTCACATATTTCGAAGCGAATGATGACCACGATGTACTTATGTGCCTTATCTTTGGACCATCGTGTTGTACATTCCAAGTGCATTGCTTTCTGCTTGACTTAGCATCCAACTGCATCCCACATGCTTCCCAAGCAATGCCCAAACTGGCCAACCAGCATCCCATACTACTGGCTTGGTCAGGTCAGGCATAGTCGGTCCGCAACAATTAGACTTAAGAACATAACATCTTGCATTACTATAGTTTTTTTTAAACGTATATTGAAACATGCATGTCTAGATTTGTTTGCATTTTTTTTTTCTATTTGATAAGACATGCTCTACATCTGAACCACATCTTGTTTAAATGCATAAAACATATGCAGCTATAATTTTGTTGTCAAGTTGGGATTATTTTATAGTCATAGTGACATTTTAGTCTATTGGAATATTTTATATTATATAAGAAGAATTTAAGTTGTACATAGCTATATCCATTGACACATTATGTGTGCTTCTTATTTCCTTCTATCTATTTTATATGAATCTATAGATGTACTGACCTCTTTAGGATCTGATACTGAAAATATTTCAAGACATCAGAGATAGGTCTACATTGCTTTCGAAAGGGATGCCTAAAGAGGTCTAAGAGTTGCACTTCTAGTTAAACAGCTTTTCGCTTTCCCTTCAACACATATTTTCTTTCAAATCTCCATCTTGCTCTTGCTTTACTGCATGTTGAATAATTTATATTAAAACAATGACACATCATTTCAATTCTACATTGTTCTTGAACTGAATTGATCTTATATTTTTAATGTCAAATTATTGGATTTCATGATTCCTATGTCAGTCTTGGCTTCCTTTTATCTTATTTTTGTTATGAAATATGATCTTATTTTGTTTATCATCTTTATGTTGGGTCATGTTTTACGTGCAGTAATATTCATATTTGGCTAACATTGGATTAGATTCATTTTGTCACAAATATTTTTATTTTCATTTCAAATGTACATTTTTTTTCTATAAAATCATGTTTAAAAAATGAAAGTCTAAAAGATTGCTTCGCATGCTTTTATAGTTACTTTACTAGACATACTCTTGATTTGGATCATATTTGGTTTAGAACAAAAAATAGGTGTAAATATAATGTGTCTATTATATTGTAATTATTTTATAGTAATTAATGATATTTTGGTTCATGGAAATGTTTTGCAAGATATAAGGAGAATTAGGAGAAGTGTGTGGCTTTTTCTGCCACCTTACTTGTTCTTCTCATCTCCTTCTATCAACCTTATTTGAACCTATAAATGTGGTGGCCTTTTCCTGATACTGAAAATATTGTATGATATTATGTCTAGAGACAAATCAGTTGCAAAAGGTATGATAGAGATCTACAATGTTCTTTTCTAGTTAGAAGGTTTATTTTTTTCCTTCACTACATATTTCTTTTTTCAAATGTCCACTTTCCTTTTATTCTTCACTTTGTGAGTAATATATTCAAACAATGCCACATCTTCTCAGTTCCTATGTTGATTTTGAATTGAAATCATCTTCTATTTACAACATGCAATTGCTGGTTTCCTTGATTCGTTTGGCAACTTTCGGCTTCTTTTTCTCTTATTTGGGTTTTGAATTATGGATTTTATTCTGATCATTAACTTGGTGTTCAATCATGTTTTACTTATAAGGGATGTTCACATTTTGGTTGACATTCAATTATATTCAATCTATCTTAAATTATGTTATTTTGACTCAATTAAGTATGTCTTTTTGAAACTTAATGTCTACAATGCTGCCTTGTGTGGTTTATTTAATAACTATATTGCAACATTGATTTGTGATCCTTGGATGTGAGCTGTTTGCCAATAGAAATCATGCTTCTGACCACTAGTCCATTCTCCAATCCAACTTAAATAGAGATTTTAGAAATTATAGTTACTTCAAAAGAAAATAGGTTTGTGGAAGTGCAATTATTTACTAGTCAATATTATGTTTAAAGAGAAAAAAAATTCCCACCCTGGATACTAAGGAACATGGGCCAAGCCAACCTATAAAGAAATTAAATATAATTCATCATCCAATCTTCTAGTCATTAAGCTATGAAAATTTATTCATGAATTTTTTTGGTTGCTTATGCCTCAGACTGAAACAAGATTAAGTCATCAACTTTCAATCAAGCCATCAAGCTTCATAAACAGGTAGATGTCATGAATAAGAAAATAGAATCACTTCATAAATATATGACTTATGAAGCAATGCTTAAATCTCGATAGAAAGAGTTATAGAATTCAAATGGATTTACAATATAACATTTTATTAGACCACTGAAAGATATAAGGCAAAACTTGTGCCTTACTATTCTACAAAAAAACATGGGTTAGGCAATGGAATGATTTAGATCGTTCTATTTAGGGTTATATAGTTTTTTTTTTGGCTTTTTATATAAACCTGTTCTATTATATGATGACATATTATTAAAATTTCTCCAATAATAATTAATATACTTGTGTGTGTAATTTTTTGTTAAACCTAAGTTTCTCAAGTAGCTCCATCAATTTATTTTTTTGTAAACATATCCAATGTCATATCAACTAGAGTGATCTAATCCCATCAAGTAGTATCAAAGCTTAATTAGAGACAGCATTGGTACCAATATAGTGCTAGTAATTCTGAGCAACTACATTTATCTCACTCTAACTAAAGGTGATTATGCTACTAGTCAAGACTAATTTTATTTTGAAGCTTGAAGATGACTTGTTTACTTCAAAAGATCTTTGAGATACTTTGACAAGGTAGTTATGAAGAACTAGTTGATGATGTAATATTTTTACTATGCACCCCAAGAAGATAAATGAAATTGAAGACATGACAAACATTCTTCTTGTAAATTGCTTTTCTTTATCCAATTTCAGGTAGATAATTATTTTTTTCTCAAATTATGGATGTATCCTCAATTAAAGAGGTTGCAAGATGCCTTTTAAAATGAAACTCTCCATCAAAATTCAAGCATTATAGGAAGCTTTTAATATTGTCTATGAAAAAAAGAAATTCTACTCAAAGTTCTTGGCATTATAAATTGATATGGTTGCCATGGTGGAAAAATATGGAGAAAAAATAGTTGTAAAATTGAAGAAGTTTACTAGAAAAGTATGATTTTACTATATTAATATCTATCATAGAAGAAAAATTTTTATGTCAACTTTGTTATAATAGAGTTGATGGATAAATTTTTTGTCAACTTTTTTATAATAAAGTTGATGGATTCCCTCAAGGCATAAAAGTTTACTGTGTGCTTGAGTCACATCTTAATCATTAAGGTCAATTGATAGTTTGTCTAATATTTTCATATTGGTTATAACTAAATCATGTTAAACTTTGGTCTATAAGTTATGTTTGGTCATAGCTTGCACTCTAGTGTTCTTGAACTCCTTTGAATTAGCGTAATAAAAAAAATAGGCCAAATTCAGTAGAGCTAGCCTGATACAATGGGGGAAGTCCATTCTCAACTAGGTTCATTTGTCAGTAAATTTGGACTCACTAAAATTATTTGTACCATTGAGAACTGAGATGTGCTTGATTTTCTCGTTCATACATGGCTAAGTAAAGTGACATGACTCAACTATTTCCTTAAAAACTGTGACCATGCAAGCTTATAATCACGTGACAGTTTCATAAAACTACATCCAAATGAGTGATTTGTATATTTATGGACCTCATCACCTCTACTATTGATAATGAAGACATCTTGCAAAACGGTACATAAAAGAATGACATGGCAATGATCTTTGGTGAAATAAGGTGAAAAACTAACAATTGCATCCACAAGAAGTGCATGATGTCCTATGATAATGAGGAGAGCAACATAAATCTTCCTTCACTGAACTGCTTTGTCAAGAAAATGAAGGGTGTCACCAATCAAGATTGTACGAAGTCAAAAATCTTTGTCTAGAGTAGAAGAGCTCAAACTATGGTACCATCTAAAGACAGTTTCCAATGGAATAAGAATAAGAAACTGAACTAGACAAAGAGATTAAGTTAAACCTAACCAAATCATGCCCATTAATATTTAGTTTGAGTACAATGGAGACTTAGCTATTAAAGGTAGGTATATATTTTGTTTTTCTAGTTCATTTGTATATGATTCAGTTTTCTCTTAGCAAAATGAATGAATTCCTTGAAATTTAATTTTTTTCCTTGCATAGGAAAGGCATTTTGTTTGAGATAGAGGAATAGCATTCTTATGAATGAATCATTCTGAATTATAATCAATTCATTAAGATCTTATCTAGACAAAGGCACTTATATGAAAAATCATTAAAAATGTGCAAAATATCTTAGGTAAAAAAATTACCAATCCATTTATTTTTTCTTTAATTTGTCAAATAAAACTTTCATTGTGAATTGCAAAGAGATGGACATAACAGAAAAATCGTGAATGCACAATGGAAAGGAGAAATAGGAAATATGAATGACAATATGCTAGTACAACTTGCTAATCAATATAGTGATGTTGCAAAAGAAGCAACCAATGAAGAAAATCTTATATCAAATCAGTGGAAGTAAAAAATTTAACCTACATAGTAGTTAAAATAAATATCAAGAAATTTTTGTTAACCCTTACAATCTCTAAAAGCATATTTATTTATGAGTTACTCTATAAAGACTATTATCTTCATCAATTTTAATTATTCACATTAATATAATAAACCAAGACTATTTAATTTGCCATTGTTTGATCTTGAAATTTATAGCCATTTAAAAGTCAGATAATGGTAAAACATCCAACTTGCCTGCAAAGATAGAATCAAATTCACAGCATCATTTAATTTGTCTACATCCAAAGGCTCTCCTACCATTGTTGGTGGCAGTTTTGCAAGAAGAAGAGCAGCCTACAAATGAAATGAAAGAATAGTTGAGTATGGTTAAATTAAATATTAACATTGATGCTAAAATTTGACACCTTCAATGCTTCAGCTGTGCAATCTGAGACTTGCCATCTGCAATCTGCTGTTGAAAAAGTCCATCCACCTTTTGATATATGGCGATGCCAAAATCTAAAGTCACCAAGGCAATTATCTTGGATCTTTTGAACAAGGAAAAGTGCCACACTTTGAAATGTTAGGAACCACAATGTTAGCTTGAAATCAACATATCTAATTCAGTATAGGGGCATTAGATGAACCTGTGAATTCTTTATGAAGTCATGTGCTTTCCTGAGCATTATTTGGCAATCCTCCACAAGATTAGTTGCTATTATTGATTGAACAGCAAAAGGAGTATCCCATGATTGACTGCCATTGATACCCTGAGAAAAAACTATTTAAAATCTAGTCCTCTGGGAACTCCAAACACTCAACTCAACATGTTTGAGCTATTAGATATTAAACTATGTTACCTTCATTTTCATGCCATCCTCTGCAATCCAACCATAATCTAGTATCCTAGAAAGGTGCAATTTGAATGCTTCTGAATTTGGATCTTCAACCCAGCAACAAAGCATATTTAATACCTATTAGATTGATCAAACTTGTTAGGCGTGACTTTGACTAATAAGCTTAATGAAGTATCATGAAAACTTATGACACAGCACATTTAGGTGTAATATTCCTAAACATGGGATTGGTACGAGTCAATGTTATTGTCAATCGATGTAGGTCAATGCACATTATGTTGGCTTCAACTAAGATGAGCGAGCCCATGAAAGCCATGAATTCTCATGCACTAAATTTTGTCTACAAAAGAAAACACTATCTCCATGAGGCTATGTATCGGAAACAACAATAGTTCCTAAGGTATTTAAGGTAATGGACCTTGTGCGCTACATTAATGCAGATGTATTGAGTATTTTCATCCTCATAGTGTATATGTTGCATCACTGTATTGAGAGCTTTCTCCCTTAAAATATAGATAGGCCAATGCATCAAGATTGGTTCAACGATCTTTTGAAGAGTTGTGGAAATCACATCTTGGATGAATGGATGTGAATGGTTGAGATCCTCCTGCAAAAAATAGGCATAACTTAATTTTTAAAAAGTGAATTTTCAAGAAAAACAAACAATAAGTGCCATAATTCAAGTTAACCAAAAATAAGCAAGAAATTCATTTAGCTTGATTTTTTTTACTATAAATTCAGATACATAGCTAGTAATATGAAAAATTTGAGTAATTTAATACAAATGCAATGAGACTGCATATAACATGAAGAGATTATATGTTAAAATGAACATAATGAAAAATCCCTTATCACCATGAAAATAATTTTTATTTCGAAAAAAATATAAGACAAAATTTTCAAAACATAACAAATATAGAAATCTTTCATTTTTCATGTGTGTGGATGTCAAACAAAATTTAGTTGATATGTGGCATTTAAATGACAGAAGAAACAAACACTTTTCCAGAGAAAGAATATGGTTGGTCAAATTGAATGAAAATACCAAATCAAGAACAAGGTTTTGGAGTTTGAAAATTCTATGGAAGACAAAGTAATCATGGCTATCACTACAGAAATTAAGTGAATCTAAGGGCTCATGGTTATTACTACTAAAATAAGTGAATTTAAATTCATCTATTGCTGTGTTTTTTTTTAATTTTAGGTCTAGCATGAAAGATTTTATAGATTACTTATCTCATTTAAAGGTATTTAGTTTCCTTTAATAATTATCAATATCTAATAATTGATAATAAAAACCAGCAAACTGACATAATTTAAAGATATCACAAAAAAAGCTTTTCACATGTCATTAAATTCTTTCAAAGTCAAGTTCTTAAAATGAAAAACAAAAGAGTTGAAGTTTTATTACTTAAATATGTTGCCTATTTTATAGAATTTATTGATCAATAATGCCAATGAATATAGTGAGTAAGCTTCCTCATGTAAATGACAAAAAGTGATCTGTAAATTTGTCATATAGTGAAGATTTCCATTTCTTTCATAGAAGTCAATTTGGTTCATGCAAATAAAGGTGGGTCAATGTGAAGTATGACATATAAAGATGGGTCCCAACTTGTCTCATAACTTCTTTGGTTCTTGCCCCAAAGGCTGAGGACCAAGACAACTGACCACATAGCCATGAATATTCAACATGAAACAAAAGTGTCATAATTTATCCCCCATTAAATGCATGCATGTCCCATGCTCATGGGACCCCGCGTCCGAGTGATAAACCACTTACAATATGAATTGCCCAGACCACTCCCACACCATGCTCAGGCTCCTAGTTAGGCAATTTCGAACCCATCCCCTAGCAGCCATGTTTCCTGCCCAAAGGCTAAGAACCAAGGTAGTTACTTACTACGCCAGCTTCTTATAATCCCTTGAAAGTTTACACAAAACTTTAGTACAAGTTCAAACGGTCATAATAAGGCATTCTATGTTAGGAATGAAAAGTTTTTGTTATAGAAAAAAACTCATGCATGTCAATTGCTAAAAACTGGTTGCCCTTATTGCTTGAATGAGAATAACACGAATTAAGGTAGCATTCAAATGGAGTACACAATTTCATCCCACCAACATTATACTAAATTAGCATTTTTAGATAAGGAGGAACTATGGATGAGTTTTTGTATTTGAAAAGTGTTTGAACTAAATAAATTATATACAACTTGTCAATGCAACTTTATTGTTAATTAATAGAAAATATATTTCATTCAAGTTGTTTTAATGAAAAATATTGGTTGTTTTATTACCAGTTTTGAGGTTATAGTACCATTACACTTTTAATCTATTAAAAAACACATTTAAACCAAAAAATTAATTGAGCTAATATATTTTTTACAACAAATCACTCTGAAGATCATTGTCTTATAAGTTTAAATTGCACAAAAGTGTATCTTAGTCATTGTTTTCAGGGTTTAATTTTTGTCCATCAACCAAAATGCTATGGACCATGCATAAAAGAATGATGAAGACCCTTCGTACTCCTTTAACACAGGTTACATGTAATATGATTCTCTTGTCACTCTTCTTTTAGAAGTATTGTTGTGATGTATCCTTATTGTATTTACAATAATTTAAATATATAATGTATAAATCAAATCTATAAGGATTTTGAAATTAATAATTTGTTTTCCAATATTTTACATTCATTTCTGTGGATAGACTTCTCAAGGAAATGCTTAAAGAAGATAACCAAACTAGACAATCGAACAGTGGAACCTACATACCAATTCATTTATTAGGAATCAAACTGCCTACATAGCAGGAACCAAATTAAAAAGTCCAAAACATATGGTTCAAAACAGATGTTTTAGAAGCAAAACACCATACGGTCCTACAAGATGGCAACATCAACTACTCAAATTAGAACCATTGAGCAGCTAAACATGCCATCCTTGGTGTTGCCATCATTCTATTGGTGTTGTTCCTTCATGGTCTTTCCTTTTTAATTAGTCACCTTATAATTTGTGATGTTAATTTTTTTTTTACATAAATCAGAGGTTATTGCTAAGCTGATATGGTACTAGAAAACCCATAGGACCTGGCTAACATGATGTTGGTAGCTAACCATTCTTTTGGAATTGCTTTAGTGAGTGATGGAAGATGCATTGACTAACCTTTGCACAGAAGTTTCGAGCTCCATTCCAATCTACTTGTTCATAAGGTAAAAGAAGAAGCTCCCTTCGTAGTTCTAAGACTGTTATTGTTATACGGCCTACAAACCTCCTCCCATATAAATAGGACATAGGTAAGTGAACCAGGCGAGTGTGACACCACATCCTCCCTGCATGTAGAAATATAAAAAAATAATTGCCATAAATTCTGAGTAAAAAAAAAAGCAGCATTTTTGTTTCGTTTTTCAAGTATTTAGTTGCTAAGTTATTTCTTTGGACTTTACAAGCAAATACTAAACTAGATTAATTTATAAAATTGCAGCTTGAAACCAAAAATTTGTCTTGTGGATTGCTTGTGTGGGTCCATCAGAGTCTCCATAGTATATCAAAAAAGAGAAAAGAAAATGGGCAATTAGGTAGCCATAATTTGGCTATGTAATATTTTAGAATAATTATGTAGACTTTAGGGTATGTGATCCTTTAGAAGAAATTGTTTTCATTCTTCTTCTTCCTTCTTTAACTTTAGCCCAATTTAGAAAATTTCTGTTTAAATGTCATAAAAACCTTCAAATCCCCACAGTGAAGAATTTTGTTTCCTTGTTTTCAAATTATCTCATTATTTTCCTTTTTTTCTCAACTGTTCTTTCTTGCTGCTAAATGGTCCCCATAAACATAATATTGATGCTCGGTAAAAATATTTTGGTAATATTTATTTTTTATATATATTCTTCTTCCTTTTAAGATCAATGCAACTGTTCTTTTTGTTTTGAGTGTACAACAAAAAAGCCCAGCTTTGAGGTCCTAATGTTGGTTAAGACTAGTTATTTTCTCCATTTCATGAATGCCCCACAGTCCAAAAATGACAAGAGTATTTCATACAGGATCGAAATCCATCCTTGTAGTTGTCCTCAATTTTCTCTATGAGAAAATTTAAACCCAACACATGGTTGCATGGGACAAAATTATATAAAAGTCATCAAGAACTATCAAAACATTTAATATAAAAGTATTTTCAAGTCTTCCTTTCATAGGATGTTAAAATTCATTACTTGAAAAGGAACATGTGTCATAACATATTGAATTCCAAGTATAAATGACCAAAATCTAGATTCACTTTGTTGTAAGTCAAAAGTACACAAACTCTTTAAACAATTTTCAAATTTTGAATGTGAAACTAATATCAACTGTTTCCCATATATTGGCCATTATGATTCATCACCTCAATAAAAATGTTGCTTTGACTATTATGCTGTTTGTTTTTGTTTTAAACTTAGCTATGATATGAGTCATAATGAATCATGATTAGCCCAACCAAAGTTGTGTGTGTAACATGGTAGATCCAACACACCACTATAATTTACCTTATTTCATCCTCAAGGAAGTTGTAACCAATATATCTGGTTGGTTACGAGACATGAATATATGAGCTCATCTGTAATATTCTTGAAAATCTTCAATACAATGACTATTTTCAAATTTTTTTTTTCATTCACAAAGCATTACAGTTTGCCCTAAAATAAACTCATTTTTGCATATATAGTCTCAGGTGATTGTGGAACTTGACTTGTGACCAATTTCAATAATTAATCCAAAGCAACCTAAGTGTTATGTATAGTACCCTTTCATGCAATTTGAAACTTGCTTGATAAAAAGTTTTGCCGCTTTCAAACTACTTATAGTTATGGCAACCATTCTTTGGGCTTTGCTCAATAGCTTCCCCATCATCAGTCACCAACTTACTTGGTCTTCCAACAATGGGTATTCATTGATTTCCATATGGTTAAACAACTGTGAAGACTTGGGCTTAATTGTCACTTTCCTAGACATTATGCCTCCCTTTGCTATGGGCATCTCTTCTGCCTAAGGTACGACTTATTCTGTTGACTTCCTTATAGAGAGTGTCGCTTGCCCTACTGCAAATGATCCTATTCTGAGAGATAAAGCCAAAGGATATCATAGCTCCCTTTGGGTAATCAAAAAATTGTGATTCATATAACTTAAGGTATTTTGAGAACTCACCTTGGCACATCCTGCCCACTAAAAGTATGAAAATACACATTATCACCCTCTTACATTTTTGTACATAACCAAATTGCCTTCAAAAATAGTTTCTTGCTGCCACTACCAATAGTTACCTTCTTATTATATAAAAATGTAAATAAAACTTGGTAATATAAGGCAGAAGTATATGAACCCCTCAAGCGTTTCCACAATCTTCAATATCTAATATACCCAAAACCTTCCCTACACATGGTGGTTACAAGTCTGGTGTGGATCTTTATGCACAACTCCATTACAAATCTGAAACCATGTTTTGAATATTTATTTTATTAGATTAGGGTGTAATCATATCTTTTTTGTATTTTATTTGGTTTCCTTCATGTAATTTATAGTAACCAACACTTCTACTTGCCTTAACATGATAAACATATTTACAGACATTTAAATATATAATATGTAAACCATATATATCTCACAGTATGGCCCTCTCCTTTCAAGGTTGACATATGTTTCTGGGGTATAAATATGATACATTTAATATGAGTTTAAACGTATAGATACATGTGTAAATCATGGGGGTACTTCTATGGGGAATTGAGCTTGTGCGTTTTTTTTTCTTTGTGCCTTTTTTATATTGTTATAATTTACAAACTGACCTACATAATTTCTGTTTTATAACAAATTACAATGCATTTTTGAATGGTTTGTCCTTTCATGTTGATCCACTTAGAACTTCTTAGCTAGTGACTATTTTCATTGTCATCACTTACCTATCTTTTTTCTTTCTCTTTTTGTTTGTTGAAACATCGTGTTGCATTTTATCCTATATCATCATATTTACCAACCATGACATCATCTAGACAGTATATGTTGTCCTTTCTTAAAAAAAATATGAACCATGTTACCTCTTGAATCCTTCATGTGGTTACTTTATGTTCATTAACGTGGTATTATAGCTTTGTTTCAACCTATGATATAAGTATCCTTCTTTTATTCCTTGATATCTTCTTGCATTAGTGGCTAATGACTCATGCATCTCAATGCTTGACTGTAGATGGTTGCCCTCTAATCTCAAGGGTATGAAAAACATTATTCAGAAGAACAACAAAAAGAGTGAAAAAATCACACGTGACCAAGGTTCAGATGCTGAAGGTTTAAAGGTGAAAACAAACCTTCTGACCAAAGAGGAATTTCAAAGGTGGAAGTGGAAAATTTCTTCCGAAAATTATCACATCTCATATGTCAAAAAATCTAAAGGTAATGGTTTCACATTACTTGCAAATGTTAATAGGGAAAAATGTGTCATTGATTCTAGAGTAACTGATCGTGTGACCAACACTCTAAATTAGCTTGACAATCTCTGCCGAATCAGTAATAAAAATTATTGTTCTAGTAAAGGCCCTCCTATATCTGTTGAAGAAGTTAGCAACAAAAATTTTTTCCAAGGAAATCAAAGTTCTAAAATTTTATATATTCCCAATATATCTTCTAACATGGTATATGTGATCAAGCTTACCTTGAAATATAAAACTTACCCCGGCATATAAATTGCCTTGTTGTTTTAGCCCCCAATAATGTGATATTTCAAAGAATAGGAACAAAGAGGGAGAGTAGTAAGGGTTTGGAAAGAAATGTCTTGTATTTTATTGACAACTCTCTGATTTTTTTTTGGCTGCTTATGATAGGAATAAGTCTAGTAACAATGGCATTCACATCCTGACAATCATGCATGTCATGCTTGTGAACTATCAAAGTCCACTAGATCACCGTTTCAAAATTGAAGAGAATATCTACATCATTGTTTGAACTAGTTTACTCATAATGGTGGTGAGATGTTAATGATGTCTTGCATGATTTTATGAGGAATCATGCGATCCATCTTCTAGATACTTTTGTATGAACACTACAACAAAATGGAACGGTTGAGTGGTGTAATAAATGATTATTTAATATAGCTTGTTTGTTCTACTTCTTATGAATGTGTAAATGCTATTGTACAACATGCTACTTTGCAAATTGGATCCCAATTCTAGCGTAAATGATAAGGCACCAATCGAATTATTACATAGACAACTTGTTTCTATTTTGCATCTTTAAGTATTCTGTAAGTGTTATGTGCTTGCTCATACTACATATAGTTGTAAGTTAAGTACATATTCCTCACATCAGTTCTAATAAAGGATATAAATGTTACATTAATTCCATCAAAAATTGATTGTTCTATATGATGCAAATTTTTTGAAGGAGAACCATATTTCTAAAACCTAAGCTAGGGATAGGCAACCTCTACCAAGCCTACTCATATTGGTATTGTTTTATTGATTTAAACCATGCCAACACCTACTATTGGAAATGAACCACAAACCAAGTCCCACCAAAATGTAACCATCCAAAGTGAACCTATTTCTAAACATGTTAGCCACTCACCTATAGCAAAATCAAATCATATACCTAGTGTAACCTTGAGACGGTCCACTGGATCTACTTGACCACCAGCCCACTTGAGTGATTGCCAACCTTCACATCCAAGACCACTCATCCTATAGAAAATTACATTATTTTTTCTCTATTGTCCAAACCATATCGTACTTAAATTTTTAATACCTACCTGCACCAAGAACTGTCAAATTTGAGGAAGCTAATAGGGACCCCAATAGAAAGCTTCCATGTCATAGGTACTATAAGCCCTCCAAAAGAATAATATATAGTTGAAAATGGTACCATATCCAAAGGAAAAAGGATGGTAGGATGTTGGACTTGTAGAATAAAATACAGTAATGATGGTAGTATGGAGCAGTACAAAACCTGCTTCCATGCAATGCTTCACTTGAAAAGAGGGATTCACTACAATGAATCTTTTGCACATGTGACCACGCTCAACTCAGTCATGACATTGCTCTCAATTGCCTCAAACAAATATTGGAACATTATGAAGCTTGGTGTTAAAAGCACTTCCCTTCATGAAGATCTTCAAGAAATTTGTATGGAAGAACCACAAAACATAAAAGATGAACATGGCTATATCTCTAAAGTTGAACAATCTTTGTCTAGTTTAAAGAACTCATGCATGCATTGCTTTGAGTGATGCTCTCGTGAAGAATTGTTTTAGGAGAAGTATTTCTAACTACAATTTGTTTATTACAAAGAAATAGTATAAAAATGTTGGGTTGCTGGTATATATGGAAACTATTATCATGGAAGGTGATGATATGGACTTCATGAACAAAGTCAATCAACACCTGAATGAGCAGTTTGAATGGGAATCCTTGGAGATAAAACCTTTGAAACTCCATTAGATATGAATTGCAAATTTGACATTGATGAGGAGGATGTAGAAGTAGAAAGGTATCTAACATTGGTTGGTCATTTCAAATATCATGTACACTCATTGGCCAGCCAGTTTATGCACAACCCCCAAACTACCCATGTTGGGACCACTCATAGAATATTTAGGTTCTTAAAAGGGAGTTCTAGTAGGAGAGTTTTATTGAAAGGAAATAAATATCAGATTAATACCATATGCAGATGTCGACTAAATGTAAGACCCAAACAACAAGAGGTCAACTTATGGTTGTTACAAGAAGTAATCTGGTTGCTTAGAAGGTCCAATGTAGAGGCTAAGTACAGAGTTGTGGCATCATGTACATGCTAAATTATATGGCTACAAGCTTTGCTAAAAGATATGTGAATAAAGATATATGGCTACAAGCTTTTCACAAGCCTTTGGCCAGCCTTTGCTCAATCTTAATGTAGCAGAAGCATTCATCAATCTTTTGGGACCATGGACTAGGAGAGGAGTGCTAGGCACTCGGCAAAAAATACCCAAGATTGTCACATAGTAGGCCATCGGCAAGCTAGTTGCCAACTATATGTCACTAAGCAAGGCGTCTGACCATCACCCTACCCGACGATGAGCTTTCACTTGCTCGGCCCACATGACTATACTCGGTTGTGGACGTAGCATATGCGTCCACCAGAGAAATTCCCTAGCCCATGTGCACCATTGTACTCAACCAAATGCTACATGTGTTAAACTTATCAATGGACTTGCACCTTCCAAAGGGATTAATGACCATGATGCACTTATACAGATCCCACTTGCTTCTCGAGCAATGCCCAAGCTGGCCAAGCAGCATCATTTACTGTTGGTTTTGTTGAACCAGACATAGTCTATCTGCAACATTCTCCCACCACCAAATCGTCGATATCCTTAGCGACCTGCTCCGAGGGAGAGAAAATCTAAGTCATCTCCTTCTCCTTCATTTCGTTCAATTGAGCCAACATCCATCTGCTTAATGCACCCGGCCACATCTTCCTATTTTTCTGTCACTTTGAGCACTTTACCTTAGTAAAGTCTGGAATATATCCGACGACCAGTAAGTGTCAAATTTCCAAAATGTGTTGTCGACCAGTACTAAACATACTTGCTTCTTCGAGTCATGTCGACACTAAGGGCCCTTGCCTCCTTGGACAATTCTTTTTCACGTGGGGCCTCTCACCCTATCTGCCTCAACGAGCAACTCCTTCTTGGCCTTCTCCATCTGACACACAGATACCTTCTTTGAAAAGTGTGATTTTCATCTGGCCAACACCATCGAGGTCACTTGAACCAATGTTTGATAAACATACCCAAACTATAAGGCACCAACAACAGGTCAACATTTTTCAAAATAACTTGTTGATTGTACCTTCGTATCATTCTCATCATTCAAGTTCATTTCTAGAAATCATTCTGCTTTGATGCCACTTTGTCATGAGCTAATTCTTTCAAGCCTTATTTGGCCCGCACAGTGCCGAGGGTTTCCAAAAGTCTTTGGCTAGCCTTTGCTCAATCTTAATGAAGCAGAAGCTTTCATCAATCTTTTGAGACCATGGACTAAACGATGAGTGCTAGGCACTCGGCAAACCATCACTCAAGATTGTCCCACAGTAACCCATCAACAAGCCATGGCCATGAAGCCGTCATTACTCAAAGTACCTATATATCTCCATACAAAATCTGGGTGGGAGAAGACTTTCTTTTGGAAGAAATTCTAGCCAAAGCCAATTGCCAACTATATGTCATTAAACAATGCGGCCGACCATCGCCCTACTCCAAGACAAGCTTTTGATTGCTTACCTTTGCGTGACTTTATGCGGTTGAGGACACTAGATATGTGTCCATGGGAGAATTAGCTCTAACCTATGCATACCCCCATATGCAACCAAACACTACATGTGTGAAACTTACCGATCGACTTGCACCTTTCAAAGGGACTACGACCATAATACACTTATATGTTTCATATTTGCACCACCATGCTGCACATTCTAAGTGCATTACTTTCTACTTGACATAGCATCTGATTGGATCTCACTTTCTTCCCAAGCAATGCCCAAGCTAGCCAAGCAACACCCTATACTGCTGCCTTGGCCGGGCCAGACATAGCCGGTCCACAACAGGGAGAATGTTGTAGTTAGTAGGGTGGCATTTGTATTTTCTTCTTCATTAAAAGATTATGCTACAATATTTAATGGTCCTTTTCAGGCTGATCATCTTATCTCCTCATATATGGTGACCATTTGTGTAGTGATCACCTACCCTTTTCATTTGTCTTTTTATTTGTTGAAATCTATCATTTCATTTGTTTCTGTGTCATCTAATCCACTTGTTATCAGATCTTTGAGATAATGTGTTGTGAACTAATTAGAAGACATATTAATAAAGTCATAAAAGTGGAGCATCAGGCTTCTTTCTTCCTACCTCTTAAGGCGTTTTGGTTATTTTATGTTCATTGGCACTTTCTTCCACATAAATTGAATTTGTTCTTCCATTTTCTTATATTATGGAACAGAATAATAGGCATATTTTTCTTGATTTCATTCATTTGTTTTGGTTGTGATCTATGCTTAAACTATATTCATCTCAATTACTATGCAAACTATTATTTGTTCAGTTAGTCATATATCTAATTTATTTCAGATTTTCCTTCATTGATCTAATCCAACACATGGCTAATCTAACCTGATGAGTATTAAGTTGGGTTTGAATCAACACATTCTTTATTTGTATGACAATTCAATATGGATATTAGCTAGTTGAAGATCTAATCAAGATCTATCGCATATAGATCTATTGAAGTTTGATTTGTTTCTCCTTGGTGTGAAACATATTGGATTATTCACATTTAGTTAAACCTAGTTTTGTGAGGCAAACCTAATTGAATTAGCTGATTATCCTTTTTCCTCGTTTGGAGATTGTGGGGGAAAGTTCTTTGCTAGAATATATGTTATTTTTTAGTGATCATAAATTACATATTTGTGTTTAAAAAACTGAGAAATTGGATCCCAGCTAATGCAACATGACAACCCTAACTCCCCTAGCTCTAGTTGTCTTTATGTTGAAGGCTTAGGGAAAGAGAGACAAAACAAGTTAACGAGGTTGCAATAGTTGTGGTTCAATTATCCTTGCAAATCAGATTTGGAACTGGGTTTCACCGAGCAAAAATATAGGATCTGGGTCAACAAACAGATATATATATATATATAACTAGTCTTTCACCTCCACTTTTCCACTATATATATATATATATATATATATATTCAATTAGTTCTTTCACATCCACTTTTTCTCTACCTCACCTCAACTAATCATCTGTTCATCTCCCTCCTTTTGCTTTTTTCCATTTTCTGCAACTGTCAAACGGCAATAGGATTGGTGGATCATAGGCAAGGAAGTGGACCTCAAACTTAATTTAGTATGATTGACTAGTTTGACTGTCTTCATTAAGACAATGGTCATATACATATTATAACTACATATTTACTTAAAGAAAAAAACATGCATTGCATTTTAAATAGTATCTGTTTAGTAAAGTTCCAGATTTTGTTAAAAGTCTTCTAGATTTTTTTCTTTTTTTGTATAATAGGAGACACTTGTTTTCTCCATATACCAAAATATGAAATCAATTACCAGAAAAGGGAATATATGTCCGATAATAATGTGATCATAAGCAGCTGATGATTACCTGGATGCATAGGGATGAAGTATGGAAGAAGCCATGCCTCTGGGGGAATGGGATTGTTGCCGGACCAATCAATTACACCCAATACCTACAATACATATAAAATATATAAACTTCTTCAATTACTCATTTTCCAAGCCCGTTTTCTTTGTGAAAACCAATTTTATATCGATTTTTTATCAGAGACTTACCTTTCAACATGACTTTTCAGAACAGCTATGAATGACGAAGAAAACCCTTTTGCACCATATACCAATACAAAGAAAAATTCATAAAAGAACACAGCACTTAAAGTTTTAGTGGCAACACAAAATGCACCAAAATTTTTTATATTGTTAAAGCCACAAATAGAAATTTTATACAAGTGAACAGAAACACATTTTCATCATAGTAACTTTGTCTTGCTTTAGTTCAATGCCTATTAATGAGTTGAAATCTCTACACCTTCTACATAAAGTTAAAAAAATGCTTATATTTGTGCACAGAGTACCTTGACATTTTATAATATTTTTTTAGAAAACCACATTTTCGTGAAAAAATGACTAAAAAAAAACACATCTTGGACAATTTTAGTGGTGACTCTGACAGTTAGCAATCAATATGAAAAAGCTCGAACCGTCTCTTCTTTTTCATGAACCTCACCATTTTCTATTTTGTGCTTTATAAGCAAAAGAGCTTTGCCCTCATACATGATCACAAACTTGATGGACAACATTCTTTGAGTTTTTTCTATAAACAATTGGGAACCAGCATTGCCGAAGAATATTATGTTGGAATTCTCGTTTTTCTTAGAAAAGCAAATCCGCTGGTAAATGGTGACCTAAAGATGCTGCATATGTGAGTTCCGTAATCATGTCGGATATTAATTTTGCCTGGAAATGTAAGTTTCCAATTCTGTCATGTACATGTACATGAACTTAGAACAAAAAAGCGGAGTGAAAATATAAATTTCAAATGTCAGACAGGTAGTAGTCGGGACACATAGGACAAGGAACAATGGGTATAAAAAGGTCGAGTCATTTCAACGCCTTTCGTGGTTTACCACATAACAATGCCTCGTGAAACGAGAAAAACAAGCATTAAGTAGAAGAAACAATAGTGTTTTGTTCCTAAAACTATCAAAAAGAGAATACACTAATGACAGAATGGATAGGACAGGAGTGTGCTAACCAGGACATCATGTCTACTCTATTTAGAGAAGAGTTATCAAATGACCTCTTATGTGCCCAAGTGGCTATGCGTGCATCCATGCACTATAATAAGGTTATTGCATGACTATAATAAGGTTATTGCATGAGTAGCATTTTATATTCTTTGTTGCATTATGACATTAAAAAAATGTGTTATCTACTGTATATATCTAGTTAAATATATAGGTAATGAACAAGGTAAGTTGTCCTTGACTGACAAAAATTACAATCTTGACGGAAGAAAGTACTTTCTTGTTGTCAATATGAAATAAATTACTTAACGCAGAAGTTAAGAGAAAGAAGGAACCAAAGGTCTAGGCGCCCCATACCGAAAGCCACATCTTTCCCATTGATGGTATTGCAGTGACACCACCTCGATCGAGGATCCACTTTCTTGCTTTCTCCAATCGACCAGATTCCTTTCCTTCAAGCCTCTCACCAAATAATCTTAATGCGACATAGTTTAGTGCTGTACAAAACATGGTGCTGTGTCCTTCAATATGAAGGCCCCAACCTCCATCTTCATTCTATAACCCACGTCAAAATTCTTGAAAATAAAACCTTAAACAGATTATAAAAAAAGGGAGACAATGAGAAGGCCATGTATGTCCTTGCCTGATGGTTGTACATGTACCGACGCATTTCTTCCACATGCATTGAAGATAAAACGCTGTGCAGTGCTCCAATAACGTATAAAACGATCACCTGTAATACATCATGCGAGAACATCTGTCATTCTCAACCACTTCTTTTCTTGAGATGAAAAATAGATCAAAATCAAGCAAGATTGTTTGTTTGGATTTTTATTACGCTGCCTTGGTAAATATTCAATTTTTTGTTTTTAAAACTCAAACAAAGATCTCCTCGATGTGAAATAGTGAAAGAAGATAATTTTAAGAAAAAATTTAGTAAAAGGTTTACGGGTGTGCAACTGATCTTCAAAAGTTATTCATGTAACTCTAAAATCATTAAAGATTATGTTCTTTTGTGAAAAAATTGTAATCTTGATAGGTGTTGGGAGGATAAGAAAGCTGAAAATCTAAACGTTAAAAAATTAATCTCCAAAATGTGAGATGTTCACATGGGCTATTCGGGTTGATTATACACGAACCAAGTAGCTTGTTCCCCTCAGATAAGGGCAACCAAGTACTCGTTGGACTCACTCCTTTGACCATCAAAGCTAGTGAATGGGAGTTTAGCTCGGAAGAATGCGTGGTGTGCACCAACCTAGTGCATGCACACATATGCAGCAATGGAATTTTGGGGAAATTTCTGCCGTTTCTGAAAAAGAAATGGACATTTTGGAAATTTCATTTTTTTCGTTTCCTATCTTTTGTCCTTATAGGGATGCTTTACCTTCAATTACACCAGGGGTATTCTAGTTATTTTACAAGTTACACATGAAAAATCACTGCGTGCATATAACCAGCTTCAACGCTTGACAAAGTTGTGTGCCCCACAGTGGTGCACCCAATAAATATGCACAAAAAAAAGGTGGGAAGCTGAGATTTTGATACTTTTCAAAGCGATCTTTTTTCTTTTTTTACTTTCAACTTTTCACTACCTTTTTTTTTTCTCCGTATAAGTGGCTTCCTTTTTTGCTGACGAAGGTATTCTGGCTATTATACCGTTGACTGGACAATTTTTCTAAGTAGCTCTTGTACTGCTGAAAAGCACAGGCACGTGGGACGACCCCTCTAGCTATAGAGGGTGGTGGGTGTTCGGGCCCCTCACAAGCATCCAAACCATTGTTGTTCTTGTAAAAAGGTATGCTTTTTGGTCTCACATTTCAGTTTGGTTCTTACAGGGGTGTCGTTTTGGCTTTTATTTGTGTTAGGGGCATTTTGATCGTTTAAAGCACCAAACACTTTAGATGTGTTGACTGTAGCTATGGAAGCTTTCCATACGAGGAACGCCCAAAATGCAGATGCCACATAGTAGCAAAATAGTGAAGCGTAGAAGCTCACCAGTGGTGGAACATAAAACAGGCCGCCACCAAGATCACCCGGCCAATGGCCATCATGTGCTTGTAGAGTTGAGTAGAATTTAAGAGCCCTCTGCAGGGTCACAGTCACAGCCTCCACTGAAGGATCTTCACCTTCTGATATGCTTACCCGCGGAAGCTTGGACAAGTCACAGGGATTTTCTTTTGCAAACTGCATTAATTTCCCAAAAAAAGCAAAAAGGAATTACAAGCAGTCTGTTCCTCAAGGAATGCTATCACTAAGTTCTTCAACGAGCAACCATGAATATAACTAGTAGGCCTTATTATCCTAACAGTTTCGGAAGTTGGTAGATGTTATTCCAATTTATAGAAAAAAGACAGAAAATTAACCATGAAGTACATTAATGTTATTGGTGGCATTCAAGATAATGTTATTGGGTGCTATTCTCGTAGGACGGACCATAGATGTTGGGATCATGACACCCCTTCAAATGTGATACAGTACCCCATTTAAGGTCCTGAACGTCGACCAAGACCTGAAAGTAGGGAGAAGGGGAGAGCGGAGCTGGGGGCTGGGCGGGGGAGGAGAGCTTTGGTGCTTCTTGCCTGCATGGACAATGAGTTGCCAAGGATTGCAGAAACAAGTGGTTATCTTTTGTATACAATTCCTCCAATATCTGATAAGCATACCATATATGATCATGAAAAGCTGGATTTTGTGATTTGTAAAACAATAGATCACAAATGGAATGGCGTCATCTCCTCTACATGTAAGAGAGAATGCTAAAGAAACTAGACGTAGACGTTATATCATCGAACTAGCTATAGTGGCCTGAATAGGAGAAGCCATCCCACAATTCACGAAGCCGACCACACTAAGAACACTAAATTAAACTAACTTAACAAAAATGGGAATAGAAGTGCAAGTGGCCATCCTTACTTTGTGTGGTCATGTTGCAAACTAATTTCAATTTTTTCTATAGGAGATAATTCATTTGTGGGACAACTTTTTTCTTAATTGGAAAACAAGCTGCAAACTTTTTCGATTTTGCATTTTAGGAGGTTAGGCTTTTGCTGACAACTGCCAAATAAAGGTCCATTAAAGTTTAAGGTTCACGAATTGAGTTGGATCAAGTAGTAGTAATCAACTTCTTCTAACATGGAAACGAAGAAGCATGCACTATTTAGTTTGAAAAGATGACACAGAAAATAGCAATTTTTTTAATAACAGCAAACTTGAACCCAAAAGAAATTTGTTTGACAATTATCAGCAAACTTTAACGTGCTTTTTTGTAATTTTTTAAATCCAGTACTGAAATTAGGTTGCCAGCTCTGCCATAGTTTTTGTAGAAAACAAACAATTTGCGACTTGGCTTAGGGGTTTCAGAATGTGCTAGCCACTCATTCCGTCATTTGGTATTTGTAGGTTTTTTTAATAGAAAATCTAAACACAAATAAATGCAAAATGCAAAAGAATGAAAGACAAAATATATGAAGCTCTGATGTGTAAACACAAATAGATGCAAAATGCTTACATGCCTTAATCTAGACATCCATTTTTTAATATGGACAGATGCGTCATAGACAAGTCGGCCTCATGAAAGCTGGAAAAAGTTGGGTGAACACATATAAACAAGTCGGCCTCATCTCACAGTAAAATCCCTTTTACTGTGACCAGTAGTAAGTGCAGGCAGCAGATATACATCCTAAAAAAAACGGAGCGACTTGAGGTATTTTGGAATTTTTTTAAAAGAAATGTATTTTTTGGTTTTTTTTGCCAATGGCTGCAGAAGTATTGATTATGCGTGGGACTTATCTCCGATTCTCCATGTAGCATGCAAGTCGGTAATGGAACCAACCAAACACAACATTATAAACCCATATATGTGTATTTCATATAATAAGTTCAAAAAATAAAGTAACTAAAGTTCTAAGAAAAGCATGGCTATGCCAGCCGGCCACCCTGCTGCTACTCTCCCGGCCTTAAACCAGTATTTCACTTCAGGCTCTCCACCAGGACAGGGACATAACTAAACGATTCGGGCCCGAAGAAACAAGGAACGTTAGCTGCATGGGCAATTGTATTTCCTGCTACAGCCCCGCCTATAGTGTCTTCAGCACAAACTTGTATCATAGATTTGGCGACCCAGGCTTGGTTTGAGCAATAAATATATATATATATATATATATATATATATATATATATATATATATATATATATATATATATATATATATATATATATATATATATATATATATAGCTGAAATCCTCGGTTATCCGTCGGTGGGATGTCCCATACCTACAATGTATGTTGTATGTGAGACATCCTGATGAGCAGATGGCTGGAAGAATCCAATAACTATATATATATATATATATATATATATATATATATATATATATATATATATATATATATATATATATATATATATATATATATATATATATATATATATATATATATGTTTACTATTTTATCCCTCCATGCATGCATGCATGATATATAGGAACAGGAGGAGAGTATCTCTCCATCCTCACCTGCATTCTCATGATGAGATCGGAGCTGTGCTTCTTCTCAAACCGATGTTTGGTGAAATTTGCCCGCGCCTCCTCGACGGCCTTCCGATCTTCCTGCGACCCGAAATTTGGATCGAACTCCCACACATCCCTCCCCACATGATTGTTGGTGGTCCTCACCCATGGATCTCCAGCTCCCTCAGCTACCTTCAGTCTCCACATCCTTCTGAGAGAGAGAGAGAGAGAGAGAGAGAGAGAGAGAGAGGAACAAGGACGGACCTCTGTGAGAGAGAGAAAGAGGAATATAAATTTTTGCCCCCGGCACAAAGCCTGCCGCATGGGAAAGGAATTTAAAAGGAAAATTTTACAAAAGCGCACAGAATAAATGGGCATAGCACGAGAACACGTTCGTGTACTAAAATTTTTCTTTCGACTACTCAATATCTCAAAGCAGTGGTAGAGCCTGCCAATGTAGGTTCACGGGTGCTCTTTCAGAAAACCTCATTCTTTAGGCCGCCGTTTGTCATTATGTTTTAAGAACCTACCCAAATTAATTAAGTGTTTCACGAATCTAAGTTAATTTTGAGCATAGTTTTAAAACAAGCACATTGTTGTCAATAGCAAACAAACCCTAAGAGGCATAATATATATAAACAACAAATAATTATAAGGCATCTATGTAAAAAATAAAGAGAAATCTTAGAGCTGGTGTGCCCAACTACCTACACGAGGTTTAGATGTAATTCCGCTACTGTCCCAAAGCTTATTTTCCAACACCCATACTTTTTATCTCACTGAGGTTAGGATAAACCATCTGATTTGTATTGATATGACCAAAATGTTCCAACTATATGTATATATTCATTTGAAAGGCCTCTGTCTGGATCTCCTGTAGGGTCCATATATCGTTCATGGAAATTAAAGAGATAGATAGTACAGTGTAGACTGCAAGTTAGAGATTTCAACCAGCCAACGCTAGCTCTCTCCCTCTGCCATTCCTTTCTACCTACACTCAACGTGAGGTCCATGTCAAATTAACTACCGTGTCAATGGCCGGATGGTGACTATTGACATTGCCCGGCCATTGACACGATGGTATCTATCATGATGGTATCTATCATGGGTGAGGAAATAATCAATTCGATGTAGAATTTAGTCTTGCTTCAGCTTGCCAGTCGGATTGGAATTTTGTAGGTTTGTGCACTCCTCCGGTTGAAGAACCTCGGTTGATTGACGTAAGTTACCATCGTTTTACTGTGATGATGAGTCGAGTATCCTGTTCAGTGGTTCAGGTAATCTGGGAGGGTAGAATCAGCGATGTTGGATGACGCACCACTTGACTTTCTTGTTCAGTTGTTCAATTGGATGGGATAAAGAGAGTATTATAGTCTTTGGAATATCCTTTTTAAAAAATTATTAACGTCTATAATAAATCTTATTGCAAATAATAATTCCTTCCCCTAGTTATCTATTCATCCACCAGCCTACGTTATCTCTCTCGCTCTCGCTCTCTCGTCTTCTACCTCCACATGAACGTGAGGTTCGTTTGATGCTGGCAGCTGCTGGAGAGGAAAAACTGCCTCTTATCACAGGGCAGATCATTCCTGCCTTAATTAGATAAAATCTTCATTTGATCACAAAAACATTGGCTTTCCTTATCTACATATTAATCTGCATTCTTTATCTGATTGCTATCTTCAATCACAAGCTTACCATTCTTATCTTCATCATCTTTTGATTTTTTTTATTGCCGATTTTCTCTAACAGTTTTGTCATCTTCACCACCAATTTCGTTAACATTCACTGCTAAAGGCTGAGTTTATTCTTTAAGAGATTAAAAATTTGTGATAAGCTTTTGGTAAAGAGATCAGCAACTTGATTGTTGGTCGAAATGCATTTAGTCTCAAGTTGTTTTTGAGCTACTCTCTCTCTTACAAAATGAAAATCAATTTGAATGTGTTTGCTTCGGTTATGAAACACTGGATTTGCTATCATATAAAGGGAGCTCTTATTATCACAATGTAAAACCAGAACCTTGATAATCTGAATAACAATATCCTTCATTAAGAATTGCATCCATGAATGCTCTACTGTTGTTGATGCTATTGTTCAATATTTGGCCTCAGTACTAGATATGGCTATACTATTTTGATTATTGACACTCCAAGATACACAATAGCACAAAAAAAAACACAAAATCCGATGGTCGATCACCTAGTTTGGAAGCATTCTACCCAATCTGAATCTCAAAAGGCATATAAATCAAGAGTATTTTGCATCAATATGTTTGTTCCCATGTGTATAGATCCTTTAATATATCTCAGAATTCTTTTGACCATTTGATAGTGAATCTGAAGTGGCTCATGCGTAAATTGGCTAACGTAATTGACAGCAAAAGAGATATCTGGTCATGTTAGAGTCAAGTATTTCAAGGAACCAACGATCTGCCTATAAAGAGTAGGATTTTCAAATTTTGCTTCATCATGTTTATATTGAGTCATCTTTAAACTCATAGGCATGGTACTTGGATTGCAGTCCTCAATCTTTGCCCTTTTAAGAATATCTTTAGCATACTTGGTTTGACATAAGAGAATTCTTTTTTCTGTCCAATTCACTTTAACTCCTAAAAAATAGCTCAACCTACCAAGGTCTTTAATAGGAAACTCCATGCAAAAAAACATCAACAAAATTTTCCAAACATATAAAACAATTTCTTGTTAAGATCATATCACCCACAAGGAGCATAATAGATTTTGATTTTTTATGTAATGTAAACATAGACGGATCAACCATAAATAGCTCGCTGCAATTTACAAACATATCCCGGTTTCATTTATTCTTCTTACTCGAGAGGTTGTCTCATGTATACATCTTCATGAATAGCGCCATGTAAGAAGGCGTTCTTAATATCTAGTTGCCTTATTTCCCACTGTCTAACAGTGGTAATGGAGAGAACCATCCTAACAGTAGTAGGTCAAACCACTAGAGAAAAAGTTTTATGAAAATCTATACCCTCTTTTTGAGTGAAACCTCGACCAACAAGTCTGGCTTTTAATTTTTCTAACGTCCCATGTGACTTGAGTTTTGTTTTAAACACTCACCTTGATCCTACTAAATTCATCTTTTGGTCATAAGGTACAAGTCTCCATGTTTTATTTTCATCTAAGACATTTATTTCTTCGTCCATAGCCTTCTTCCAGCCTGGTTACCCAAGAGCTTCATTAAGACTTGAAGATTCTTTAGGGATATCTGAGTACAAAATATGTAAGTCGGCATACATCGGGTTTGGTTTCAAAGTTCCCACCATTGATCTAATTACCATCAATCTAATCATAGTGGAAGGAGGCTTAATAATGATCTCACGCTCACCTTCTTCCAAGTTTTCAGTCGTGGCCATGTCAAGTATCTAACATTCGCCTTGATCTAAGTTCTTAGATGAGTTGTCCAGCTGATCGTAAACCAAAACAGGTTGTTCATTGATAGGCACAGTATGTCTTCATTTTTTTGTGATTCTACATTGTTGATTAAAACCCCTTGAAACTAAGAATGAGTACCAATCTCACCAATTTCTTCCTCATGAACATCATTTGTTTGAATGATGTTATCATCTTTGGTAGTTAGGTCTTTCGAAGCTAGTTGCTCTATGTTCTCTTGTTCCTCGTCAAAGGAAATTAAATCTGAAGTGAGTCTCCATCATATAACTAAGAAGGATTTTTATAAGGAAAGAAATGTTCATCAAAACAAACATATCGAGATATAAACACTTTTTCGGTAGCTGGATATAAACAGTGATATCCTTTGTGACTGTCACTATACTCAAGAAAAAACACAAGACAAAGATCACGACTCCAATTTATCTCTTGCATAATCTCTTAAGGGAAACATCAGCATCCAAAAACATGAAGAAAGTCATATTTAGGATGTTGTCCAAAAGGCTTCAACTAATGAGAATCCTTCTTATGTAAAGACGATGGTAGCCTATTAATGAGAAAAACCGTACTACTAAAATCCTCAAACCAGAAATGAGTAGGAACATTGGCATGCAATATCATGCTCAAACCCAATTCCGTGATATTTCGATGTTTTCTATCTGTCATACCATTTTGTTGTTTTGTGTACGGGCAAGAAAACTACTGTTTAGTTTCAAGAGATTTAAGATATTCTCTAAATTTTATACCTCTCTATTTTCCTCTTTCGTCTGATTGGAAAACTTTTATCCTCTTATTAAGTTGTGCCTCAACAATTTTCTAAAAATGTTAAAAACAAACAAAAAAAACAGATTTCGGTTTCAAAGGGTGTAGCCTTGTGAATCTAGAATGTTCATCAATAAAGATCACCTAGTATCGATAACCAAAATGAGAAACAATAGGTGCTGGTCCCCATAAATCAGAGTGAAGTTTTTCAAAGAGATCAACTTATTTA
Source organism: Nymphaea thermarum (assembly GCA_011799765.1). Taxonomy (NCBI): domain Eukaryota; kingdom Viridiplantae; phylum Streptophyta; class Magnoliopsida; order Nymphaeales; family Nymphaeaceae; genus Nymphaea; species Nymphaea thermarum. Next base: position 200,584 of record JAANDH010000186.1, on the reverse strand, counting down.
TTTTCTCATTCAAGAAACAGCAACCTACATGATTTGTCAAGTTGACAACTATGACAAATATAAGTTCTAGAAACTGAAGAGCAAACAGTAATCAAGTTTTTCTGTTGTAAATGTCTCACGACACCATTATGAGAATGTCCTAATCCTAAATGCCATTGTTCTTTTGAAACACGCCGAAATCTATATGAAAAATATGTTGTATGAGAATGCCTTGTCCTGCCAAAAGTGTAAACTCTATCACACTTACTGCCTTGTGCCACTATTTTCTCTGATCTCGTGTCCTTTATTTGACAACATGAAGAGGAAAATTCAAAAACATATAGTAACTCACTAGTTAGCTGACTAATAGAGAGTAAGTCTTTTTTTAAATTTGGGGACATATAGAACCTGAGAAAGAGGAAGTGATGATCCATGAATACCAATTTCATTTTGACCAATATGAGTTATGGGAAGAGACATGTCAACTCCAACAATAACATGATCATGTTCAAGATAAGGAGAGATTTAGAAATCTTACTGGGTTTCCTGTCATGTGAGCTGATGCTCTTGTATCAGCCAACCATTCAGAGTCATTCGCATCATCAATAGTGACAATGATGAGAGCTTGTTGAGCATCCTTGGCTTGCTAGGTTTTTTGAATCATTCAAAACATTTGATGGTTGAATGATATTTCTTACCACAAATTTGGCAAACAATAGGATTTTTGTTTTTCTTTTCATCGCCTTTAGAAGATGAATTTTCACTTTGATACCAGAACTTTGATAGTTTTCATGTCCTCTATTAAAATTGTTATAGTCATGGCCACGTCATAACTATTGGTGTGTCATCGCCATCATGGGAGGAATGGGACTTTTGAGCTGTGAGTCAAAGCTTTGGAGAAGAGAAACGACTTCTTCATAAGGTAGTGTAGGTGGGCGAATCATGGTGGCAATAAAAGCTTCATATCATTCTTCAAGTCCTTGAAGCAGCTAGTAAACCTGTGCCCCCTCGTCAATAGATTTTCCAATAGTTGAAAGATCATCGCATATTCATTTGAATTTGCCTATATAATCTTCCACAGAATCGTCATTCTTCTTAAGCGAGGTAAGCAAATGCATCAGACTAAATTCTCTTTCACGCGATTTGCGAGTGAAGGCATTCATAAAAGCTCTCCAGATATCATTCTATGTCTCAAAGCCAACAGCTAGGCCAGGAGCACTTTTAGAAAACATGTTGCTTATCCACCCCTTAATAAGATGATCAATCTTCCTCCCGGGAGTAAATTGGGGATTAGGCACCAGCTTCTAAGAAGAAGAATTAGATAAATCATCAATAAGTTTTGGTGGAGCAGCGACTTCACCAGTCAAAAACCCTTCAAGATCTTGACTATCAACCAGTGCCATGATCTGTGTCTTCCATAGAAGGAAATTTTTAGCTCGAAGCTTGAGCGAAATGATGTTTGACACATTGATTGTGTAAGGGTACCATAAAGAAAATGCAAGGAAGAGTAAACAAGAAAAGAAAGGAAGCAGGAATTAATGTGGTTTTGCTGGCTGAAGCCTACGTCCAGGATTAGAAAGCACTCTAACTTTTATTGATAGTGGGAGATGATCACAAGATCAAAGTTGAGTACTTTTTATAGAGAAGAAAAACTACGTCTTATCTTATCGCAGGACAGATCATTCCTGCCTTGATTAGATAAAATCTTCATTTGATACGAAAACATTGGCCTTCCTTATTTTCAGATTTATGAGCCTTCTTTATTTGATTGCTATCTTCGATCACAAGCTTGCCATTCTTATCTTCATCCATCTTTTGATTTTCTTGATTGCCGATTTTCTCTCTAACAGTTTTGGGCCTCCTTGCATGCCACAATCCAAGAGCAAGCTTCCTATCAAATGGCAGCTTGGGTTTCTAGTTATCTTTCTTTCTTTTATTATAATTGCATAATAAGTGGAGACTAATGTTTTCTATTGGAATACAGTAAAAGCATTTCGTAGTTTGACAAGCAGCCGGGCTCTGAGATGATATCAAGGAGAAACAGAGCTTCCAAGAAGAACAGGGATGCACCACTGCTGAAAAGAAATTCGTCTTTTCATAACCAATTACAGGATTTATACAAAGCTGGAGAATCAGCTTAAAGAATCAATGTTGCTAAGAGTTTCTTTATTTGCTCTTTACATCAAAAAATGCAATGTAAAATTCACCTAGAATTTTACTTCGATGGAGACGGGTCCAAATTGCAGGTTCAATCTGGATTGGAGTGGTCCAAGCATTGAAACGGGTCTCCAATGACTAAGACCAATAAAATATACAGCATCCAAAATGTGGCCGACATACATGGAGGTGAGAGATGAGTCCATTGGTCACCAGCGCTCATAACATCCTCACGTGAATTTAAAAGGAAATGTTTTGTCAAGCATGCATGCATGATGATCATGATGCCATGAGCTATGACATAGTGTCGGTGAAGGAGGAAGAGATCTATGGTATGGAAAGAATAACAATTGTGAGCCGATATAAAATTTCCAGTCTGCCCTTTAAGCATCAAGGAAAGTATGTTGGATATGCAAGCAAGATCATGAAAGAACAAGGGTAGAAAAAGAACAAAATATTATCAAAGGGCATTCTATGTAGGCCTTCCAAGCAATGCGTAACCAACAAGGTGAAGTGCGTAACCAAGTAAGCCTTCCAAGCAGTGTTGTGAATTGCATTGGAAAGCCAAAAGATTGAGTGAATCGGTGAATCAAGCGAATTGGAATCGGAAATCGTTTGTGTATCCGATGGATTAAAATTAAATTTTTTATTTTGAAATTCAAATAAATTTTGAAAAATATTAAAAAGTAGTCAAAATAAGAGAACTTGAAAAATTATTTAAAAGCTTATTACCATTACAAAAAAAAAAAAAAAAAAAGATGACAAAAAAGGTGGGTAAGTCCATGAATGACCAAAAAGAATCACATATTAGACATTCATGCATTGAAAGATGGAGATTGAGCTTGTAGAAACGCATGGCAAGGTGGAAGTTGAAGTTACGCAATGCAATCAAACAGCACATGAAATAACGATTTAGGGAAAGACAAAATAAATAAAAAACCATTACCGCTTATACGTAAATCTGCTTCATCCTTTCCAGAAACTGCACTTTCGTCAGAAGCTTGTTTTGGATGTTTTTTTCTCCTTACTCAGTAGCAGTACTATAATACGTTTTAAGTAGATTGCAAATTATTGTTGGTCTTTTATTAATTTTCCTTCTTTCAGATGGTTGAGTCGTCATGCATAACTATGTCTAACTCCCATGTGCAACAACTATGGTAGATAGGATACGATCGACACGTTTATTTTCTTTTCCTTTTTCTTTTATTGAGTTTCACAAGAAATTACAATATATATATTTGTGTCTCATCCTTCTCAAATATTATATAAATGAATGCAGTTGGTAGACAAGCAGTCTCTGTCTTAAATCTTTGAAGCACCAACTCTATGTAACATAAAAGGATGGAGTACTGACGTCCAAATTAAAGCATGGCAAAAACGGTACCTCACATTACAAAAGAAAACTTTATACCCTCAAAAGATATGGAGTTGAATGAGAGCTTTAACGTTTAACTGGGCGGTAGGATTTCCCAATAAACAAGAGCGCAGAATATACGTTAACGTTGCATTAAAACAATCGTGAAAATCTAATGTGTAATATGGAAGTTAAGGCCATCACTAAATTTTCTAGAGTGAGATTTATATATATGAATTTTATAATATTTTAATACTAAAGACCTAAATATATATATATATATATATATATATATATATATATTGAGGTCTTTAGTTACGTTGGACTTTTGAAAGTACACAGGCTATTCAATAATATAAATATGACCGTTAGAATAGAGGTCACACGGTGCTTTCATATTTCATGTCGGCCATAACTGCATACGCGGCAATATCACGTGATTGCCATGTGATTGTATATGTCGTCCATTTACCGATATAAATATGACCATGTGATTGTATATGTCAATCAAAGCCCCTGACTTTTCCACATCATGGATACGCGGCAATATCACGCATATCATTTAAGGCGACATGCATATGTAATATCTTGAAACTAAAAAGGGATGAGACCGGCATTCATTTGCATGCAACTTTTATTATTCATAGTTGGAAAACTCGAGAAGAATCAGACCCCAATCAGTAAATGATTGCAAATTTTTGTAGTATATTTTTTACTGCAATCTTGTACTATAAACATATACACGTTCTAATTCTTTATGGTCTTCTAGATGTATAAAAATTGATGGTGAGAATATATTTACAAATTGTTGGGCTAGTATTCCTTTTATTTTCATAATAAAAGTTTTTTTGAGAGAAAAAAAAATGGTTATAAAGATTAATTTTTACTCTTTAAAGCAGTTGAACCAAACTCGAATGATTTCGGTCGGAGTAGCCAATCCAGTGAGTCAACGATTCTTGGCCGAGTCAGCCAAGTTTTGGTGCTGACTCGCGGTCCAATGGGAGTGTGATCTCGAGCCAGCTGAGGCGATTCCCAAGTGGACTCACAGAGTTGGCCGACAGTGGTTTTTTCTTCGGATACATAATACAAAACGAAGGGAAATGGCATCAAATGCTCATTTTCGTATGTCAATCCTGATAACTCTGGTCCATCTCTGCTTGAGGCATGAACTTGGCAGTCGTGAAAAATTAAGTGTCTATTTGGAAAAATAATAAATTTAAGGCTCCTTTTCCAATTGTGTGAAAATATGGGGCTTCCAAAACTGCTGTGATTTTGAGTGGAAGCCCCTTGTTTTCCATAAGGTTCGGTATCTATTGGCTAACATGGGCCCCAGCGTACGTTTTGTGAAGCTGAATGACATCGGCCACGTTTTCGCTGTGCTTAAACTTATGTATCAGTGGTTGGGCCCTTAGATGCGTACGTTAGAATCGAGGTCACATGGTGCTTTCATATTTCATGTCGGACATTCATGCTGTCAACATTCATGCTGTCGCATAAGCGGCAATATCACGCATATTAATTAAGGCAACAAGCATATGTAATATCTTGAAACTAAAAAGGGATGAGAATGGCATTCATTTGCATGCAACTTTTATTATTCCTAGTTGGCAAACTCGAGAATCAGACCCCAATCAGTAAATGATTGGGTCAGTTGGTCAGCAAGTTGATTTGGCGACTTGGTTGGCTCTGGTTCTATGTCACAATGGTACCAGTACGGGTACAGGTACGGCGACTATTATATATAATTAATTCAAAATAATAATCATTATATATAATTAAACCACAAGTTGTAACAAAAATGCCAATAAAAAGAGGCTCATAATGAATAAATTATCAATGTTTTATCTTGTTAATGAGACTTCTTATGTTAAAGTATAAAAAAAACAAAAAAAAAAGAAGAATAAGTAATTTTTTTTACTTTTTTATAGTTATAATGCAGTTTGGATCTGGATCCGACCTGGATCCAGATCCAAACGTACCAAGACGTACCGCCAGTACGGGTACGCCACTGTGACATAGGTCTGGTTGCAAATTTTTGTAGTATATTTTTTACTGTAATCTTGTAGTATAATCTATTGTCTCCCTACCCAACATAGAACAACATAATTTAGGTTATGATGTTTCAACAACTTTAATAATAAAAGAGATCGTTAATCTAACAACACTTAGCTTATATATATACACGTTCTAATTCTTTGTGGTCTTCTAGATGTATAGAAATTGATGGCGAGAATATATTTACAAATTGTTGGGCTAGTATTCCTTTTGTTTTCATAATAAGAGATTTTTTTTGAGAAAAAAATGGTTGTAAAGATTAATTTTTACTCTTTAAAGCAGTTGAACCAAACTCGGATGATTTCGGTCGGAGTCACCAATCCACTCGGATGATTTCGGTCCGAGTAACCAATCCAGTGAGTCAACGATTCTTGGCCGAGTCAGCCAAGTTTTGGTGCTGACTCGCTTGGGTACTGACTCGCGGTCCAATGGCAGTGTGATCTCGAGCCAGCTGAGGCGATTCCCAAGTGGACTCACAGAGTTGGCCGACAGTGGTTTTTTCTTCGGATACATAATACAAAACAAAGGCAAATGGCATCAAATGTTCATTTTCGTATGTCAAACCTGATAACTCTGGTCCATCTCTGCTTGAGGCATGAACTTGGCAGTCGTGAACAATTAAGTGTCTATCTGGAAAAATAATAAATTTAAGGCACTTTTTTTCAATTGTGTGAAAATATGGGGCTTCTAAAACTGCTACGGAGGCAGGTAGGCCGGTGTGATTTTGAGTGGAAGCCCCTTCTTTTTCATAAGGTTTGGTATCTATTTTTCATAAACTTATGCATCAGTGACCTCCCTTTTGTAATACAAAAAGTTGGACACAGCTATCACTTGAAATGAAAATTGGTCACCTTTCAATTCCCTCTCCAAACAGTTGTGTGAACCTCTATTGCCAATGAGGAAAATGAAAAAAAAAAAAAAAAAACAAAACAAAACTTCAACACTTAATATGATTGATGGAAACAGGTCATGGTAACAGAGCTTTCCAAACTGGCGATAAAGATTAAGAGTAATCAAAAGTAGATCATGTCGGTGTCATGAGTTGCCTACTCAAATATAATCTAGATCCACCTTTATCGGATCAAATTCGTAAAATGCCTCTTTGATATAGTAAATAAAATGTAATGTGGTATATCTCAATGGCTGAGTCACCTCTTTATGTCATGGATGTAGACACTTTGCTGAACCACGCAATTGATTTTGTGTTCACATGTTCAATCTTATACCCCGTTGAATCGTTCATAGATTTCAGATCTAAAGCAAGATTTTGACTGCAACTAAACAACAAAAAATGTTATAAAGCACAGCCAAAACCATGGCCAATTAACTCAAAAACCATGGCTGAAGATATTTTCAGCCACGGACTTAGCCATGTTTGTTAACTAAAATGACTGTAGTAATAGGCCTTGTAGCAATTGACCTTTGCCATGGTTTGGACTGTGGTTATTGCATCTACCAGCCACGGTTGATCTAGACCACTAATCATGCCACAACCCATCATGTATTAGTCATGGAAAAAACTGTGTATTAATTATTTTACCTTTTGATATATATGTATATATATACACCTTTTGTTTCACACACACACACACATATATATATATATATATATATATATATATATATAAATGGAGAGAGAGAGAGAGAGAGGGGTATATGCAAATTAAATAATACATAAAAGATATTATTTACACAGTGAGGATGGTCACCGCGGTCCGCACCTGTCCTGCCCACTCGTTGCCGCACCGCCACCGACACACGCACAGCTGAGTCACCGACCCCGTCGAAAGTTCCTACTGTGCTGTCCGGGCCTTGGACATTCTTGTCATGGCTAGGTACTTAGCCCGACCCGATCCATTAATAGTTGGGCCGAGTAGCGGTTCAGCATGGTCCGGTCTCGAATTGTATTCTCCGCTCGACACCCAAGCTAGTTACCAGCATGACACCATAGTTAATTTGATGCATTAGTTCCACTGGAGCACTAAATTTTTGTGGGTCAGTATGATTAATGGAAAACTTCTAGTTAATAGAAACACTTTTTGCAAAGACAAAAAAGAGAAATCGATAAAAGTGAAAATATTAAAACAGACATTCTTCTAAATAATTACCAAAATATACCCCTTTTTCTTTTGGTGTATATGAGTTGCTTGCAACTCACTCTCGAGAGAAAGAATATCTAAGAGACCACCAGAAAAGATCAAGAAGAACCATGTATACATCAGTAAGAAAATGAATCAAAATAACACGTGATGGAGGGAGAAGGTTGTGGTATGGGAAGAAAGAAATCTTACTCTTAAAAAACAAAAATAAAAAGCTAGAAAATAAATCTTGACCAGCTATATAAAATTGATTGGTGTCTCTAATTACATAAGGTCCCCCAGCTCATTCATGAGGGTTGTTGTCGGAAACAATTAAGAGAAAGAAGGAAAGGGTTAGGTCGCTACATTTAAAAATGTCCCCCGCATAGTCAAAATTTCTAACCTTCAATAATTTTAAAATTCTAAAACAATATTTAATATATTGTGTAATCTTCAAATTTTTCAAAATTGAATTATCGTAAATTTAAAACTTCCATTGAAAAATTTTGAAATTTGAAATAAGTTAAATTAATACTGGAGAAAATTCCAAAAACACATCAGGAGGTTTGTTAATTACAGAAAGCACAGTAACCTTTCACTGAGTCGTGCATGGCAACTTTCTTTCCAAGGTTAAGGAAGAAAGTTCAGGATCATTAAATAGGTGAAAATTTACTTAGTTTGCACAATTAACAGTAAGGATATTACCGAATGAAGTTATATATTGACAAAAAATTGCTAATGAATTTGAATATAGTCAATTGCATATATACTTGCAAACGAATATTATATTTGTTTACGTTGATCATATTGTAGCCATTTATGTTATTAACCGGCCTATGTTACTAATAAGGTTTAATTGGTGAAACGCTATTTTGGTTGCACTTTTTAGTTGCAAAACCAATATGTGTTTTCAACATTGTAAAAAAGTTATAGGGTGCACTTTTTCTTTTCTTACCGTCAAATCCTTTGGGGGAACATAGTGCAAACATTAAATGTAATTTGAAGTATGTCAGAAAGTTTAATTTAGTGATAACAAAATAGCAATCAATGCAAGCAAGAGAAAGACTCTGAAATGTCTCACTAGCAGTCACATCCGCACGCAAGTTGAAGAGAGAAAGAGCTTGGTTCTCAAAGGAGTATATAGCTTTTTAACAAATAACTAAAATATACAAAATAGCAATCAATGCAAGCAAGTTAAATCTTGAAATGTCTCTCAATAGCAGTCACATCCGTACGCAAGTTGAAGAGAGAGAAAGCTGACAACTTGGTTCTCAAAGGAGTTTATAGCTTTTTAACAAGTAACTAAAATATATTTTGGTATTGGCAAATTGAGGCGTGCATAACTCTATCACGGGTTCAAGCATGGTCATTGGTTCAGACCAAGCCCAGGATGAGGCCCAAAGATGGGCTCAATAAAAGGGCGTAGGGACTTGGGCTCGATCCCCGGCTGAAGACCCAACCCAGTCATTGTGAGTGGGCGTAGGGACTTGGGCTCGCCTTCTTTGGTTTCGTGAACCCAATTTCTCATTTGTTTTCTACCCTGTTTCCAAGAATGTCTTGGAAGACGGAAGACCGTATGTCCATTTATGTCAATTACTTTTCTAGTCTCCTTACACAAGGCCGTGCACTTTAATGCTCCAGACCGGGCATACCAGCTCAGTACGCCCGGTCAGCAGGCTGGGGCCGGGCAGTACCCTCAGCCTGTCAGCAGACTGACTGGTAGACAGAACAATTATTTTTGCTTCTGAAAAAAAGAATTTAATACATTAGACAAGTAAACTATAAAATTATTAACTTTTGTGGTAATACAAATGGCGCTTTTGTTCATAGAATGTCCGCCTGTTACCGGCCTAGAGGCCCGGGCTGAGGTTAACGGGCTGAGCCCGGCCTGGTAATTAACGGGTTGGGTTCGGGCCTGCCGTTGTGATTGTCAGCGGCTTGAGAAACCCGACATGAATTTTTTCTTTTTTCAAAAAACTAAATGTTAGCAACTTAGCCGGTTAGGGTCCCTCTGCCTCCTATTCAAGGATGTTGTGTGAGAGGTTGAGGTAGCCGAACGACGCGCATTGCCCGAGGTTTGCCAGAACATGGCCATTCCCCTATATCTCTCCACCCCTGTGGGTTATCCGAAAACCGCTACAACTTAAGCCTCCGTTTCTGTGGGTCGCCGGTGATCTTCTCTGCCTCATTCCCCATAGTTTTTTCTTTTGTTGCACCGGTGCCAAGCTCACTTGTCTCCCTCCCCATGTTCTTCAACTCCTTTAACCCGAAAAAGCCTGGTTCGGCCCGTTAATAATCGGGCCGGGCCAAGCCTCAGGCATAAATTGAAGCCCGAGGCCCGATATTACATGGGCTCGGCCCGTTAATAATCGGGCCGGGCCGGGCCTCGGGCATAAGTTGAAGCTCGATGCCCGATATTACGTGGGCCCGGCCCGTTTATAATGTCGGGTTAAACTTAGTTTTCTAGACTTTTATATTGACATGTTGAAACTTAGTTTTCTTTTGTGGTAGCAATTAGATTGACATGTTGGCAGAATAATTCATTTTTTGGGGTAATTGAAACACAAATTTTGCCCAAACAAGGCAGAGGAGAATTCCTAGACTTTTAATGACAAAATATTCTGAAGATATTACTCCTTTGTTTCATACATGGTTTGAGAAATGTTGTTACTAATCACAATGTTCCAACATATATCAAGATGACTAAATGACGTTCTTCTCCTTCGTTATGAACGATTAAATGCTAGACACTTAACCAACATTTCTATTGTGTGGACATGATTTCTTGCAATGTGTTACTAGAGTCATTGGCCATCAAGCATCTGCCTGTCTTGGCTGTGTACTTCATGGTCATTTTTCTTCTTTTTTCAAGCATCTGCCAGTCTTTTTTTTACTTATTGGACAAATTCTATCCCTCAGATGATCATAAAAAATGGTGAAGATCCTTCAGTGGAGGCTATGACAGTGGAGGCTATGACAGAGTCATTGCGAAGGGCTCTTAAATTCTACTCAACTTAATAAGCACATGATGGCCATTGGCCTAGTGATTTTGCTGGTGGATTGTTTCATATGTCTGGATTGGTAAGTTTCTTGGTTTTACTTTCTTTCTCAATCTCTTATATGGGAAAAGGTCAATGTTGTCCTGTGTCAAATAGTTGCCGGATGGTTAAAATTTAAAAATTCATTATTAATGAGACTATAAGTCATTGCTAAAGCCACCATAAATTGTGGGTGTACTTTAAACTGTGACTAATACAAATTTAGTGAACATCCTACATCCAACAACAGATAATATTCTTATATATGTATACACACACGCACAATGCAACGTGGATTTCTCCAACCATATATATGTTTAATGTCTAGTAACTCTAGATCACATTATACTTATATATATGTATATATATAATGAACTCTAGACATCAAACCAAGGCTGTCCCTTTATATATATATATATATATATAAAATGAACTCTAGACATCAAACCAAGGCTGCCCCTTTATATTTTCATTTTTTTTAAACGTATATTTTCATTTTTTTTTTAAACGTCCTCTACCTTTCCACGATCACTGGTAGCCTACCCGGGTTATGCTGGAGGGAAGGGGGAGCAGCACTGTCTCCCGCCATCCCATGGTGAGATCCTTACGGCTCAAAGGCACCCTAAATGGGCCCACTAGTGACGGGAGGGGGGAGCCGCCAAAGGAAGAAGGGTAGAAGGAGAAGGTCGGGGGAGGGAGGAAGAACGAGAGAGAGACTTGGACCATCCACTTACAAATCAGTCAGTTCAGATTTGATGTCCACTAATGTCTATATTAAATATAGAGTCATCATTTAATTTTCATGTGCATATAGCACACCTAACGTTTAATCTTTGCACAAATACACCACTAATGTTTTAAAAATTTTAGTTCGCCACTTGCAACAAAATGTGTACAAAAAAAATCTTTTAATTTAATAAAAAATTACAATATAAACTTTTCACTAAAATTTTCCTCAGCATTTTTTGTGGACTTGTCCCCTTTGTTATTGAACCTTTGATGCACCATGCGTCGTTGTTGGCTTCCCTTGGATTTCACTTTGCTTACATTCTCAACTGCTCAAGATTTATCTGACGGGTGCCCTCCCTCCTTCTCTTTAGGTTTTCCTTCCACCTTTTGAGTTACGTGGAAATACTTGGGTCATCCTTCCTCTAAATCTTTACATTCCATTTATCCATCCCTCTTCCACCATGATTACGGAAGCAGAGAGGGCAAAAAAGAGAGAAGAAGGGGAAGGTGTAGGCAAAGCCCTAGAAAGGGGTAGGTATCTTCTTCAGGATATGGTTATTGTGTTTCTGAAAACAAACACAAATGTTAGGGACCGATGAAATGGAAGAAGTAAATTCACTGTTTTACGCTCCTTAAGGTCATCAAGCAGCTAGAGTTTTCTCAATGGCGGCAAAGCAGTAAATTCACTGTTTTACGCTCCTTAAGATCATTGTTGGAGATAAAAGAGGAAAGATAGAGTCATTGACAGCAGGAAATCAGTCAGCAACTTTTATGGAGAAGCTAAGGATAGAAGATCGCATAATTTCACCAGAAAAATCTGATAAAGATCTACGCCTTTCTGTACCAGATTTTCAGCCTAAATTGAGGAGATTAAAGATAGAAGATAAATATCCTATTTTTGTAAATGGATAAATACAATGATTAATATATATATTCACACGGTCTCTCTCAATATACCTATTGCGAAAGAGATCAGAGTGAGTCGTGGATGTAGGCTGACATTGTAGCCGAACCATGTACCTGTCCTGTTTTTTGTTCTGTTTTCCTTATACTCTTTCATGGTATCAGAGCCAGGTTCCTAAGCAAGAAGAAAGGGCTCTATTCTCTGTTACGTCTTGAGATGGCGTCAACTGGTGGTAGCTCATCTTATGCTTCTGCAAGCCTAAATCCTGCATCCTCCATTCAGTGGAATGCTTTCGCTAGTTTGGTTTCTGTCAAACTAGATCGGACGAACTTCCTGATGTGGAGATCTCAGATCAAGGCTGTTATGATAAGTCAGGACCTGATCAAATATGTGGATGGCACATGTCAAGCACCTGCAAGAACCATAATCGGTGAAGGTAACACTACTACTGAAAATACAGCCTATGTTATGTGGAAAAGATCTGACCAACTTGCGTTAAGTTGGATTCTTGCTACTGTCTCAGAACCTGTACTGGGACAGGTTCTTCATTTTGAAACTGCTAGAGAAGTTTGGCTTGCTCTTGAAAAGACATATGCATCTCATTCTCATTTACGTATTCTGCATCTGAAAAATGAACTACAAAATGTCAAAAAGGGTGAAAAGCCTATGTCTGAGTATCTTGATAGTGTGAAAAATCTGAATGATATGCTATGTGCTGTAGGAGTTAAAGTTAATGACGATGACTTGGTTCAATTCACTCTCAATGGTCTACCGTCTTCTTATGAAAGTTTTGTAACTGCCATTGCCACTATGAAGCAGTTACCATCTTTTGTTGAAATATTTGATATGCTCATAAATCAAGAAAAACGTCTTCAAATGATGGTGCCTAAACCCAACGTTGTTGAACAACATACAAATACAAGTACTGCCTTCTATACTCAAAGAGGTACAGGAAGAGGATTCTTTAACAATTTCAGAGGATTCAAAGGAGGAAACCGTGTTAATTATGGAAATCGAACTAGAGGCCGTGGCAGAGGCTTCAATGGCAGAGGCTTCAATCAAAATCAGGGAGATAAAAGGGAAGGTGTTAGTTGTCAATTCTGTGGAAGGAAGAATCACACAGCAAAAACATGTTACGATATCCCAAAGGCCTTTGCTGCGATGGCGATCCAATCCATGAATGATAACAGTTGGTACGCTGACAGTGGTGCGTCACACCATATTGCTGCAGATGACACCAATCTGAATAAGACAAATGAGTACACATGGATAGATGGAGTAGTCGTCGGAAACGGTTCGCAGCTTGCTATAGCAGGTATGGGATCCTTAAACTTACCCACCAAAGAAAAGAACTTTACTCTCAAATCTGTTTTACATGTGCCACAAATGAAGAAAAACTTGATCTCAATCTCTAAGTTCACAAGAGATAATGACTGTATTTTTCAATTTGGAGCTAATCAATTTTATGTGAAGGACTGCAAGACCGGGAAGACATTGGTGATCGGGAAAGATAAAGACGGACTCTATGAATGGCCAAGAAATGGGATCTACAATAAGGCTGGAGTTTCTTTCAATGCTTTTAGTTCTACTTTGAATAAGGCGTCCAAGTGGACCTGGCATTTGCGTCTTGCACATGCTGGAACCAAAACTGTTTCTTTTATGAAATCAAAACAATATATTGGTTATGATGATAATGATATGCCATCATGTTCTACCTATTCTGTGGGGAAAATGCACCAATTACCTTTCTCAATGTCTGAAAATTCTGCTTCTTGCCCTCTTGAAATCGTTCATGCAGACCTTTGGGGACCTGCCCCAACGACGTCTAGAGAAGGATATGTCTACTATCTACTCATTGTGGATGACTTTAGTCGCTTTAGTTGGTTGTTTCCGTTAAAGAAGAAATCAGAAGCACTCTTTTTCTTCAAAATATTCAAAAGTTGTGTGGAAAAGCAAGTAGGCAAAGAAATTAAAATTTTTCATAGTGATGGAGGCAAAGAATTTTTGAATCATGACTTTGATGCTTTTCTCCATGAACATGGAATTAAGAGATGGATCTCTTGCCCATATACTCATCAGCAAAATGGGATCGTTGAACGGAAGCATCGACATGTAAGGGAAAGTGCCTTGTGCATGCTTATTCATGCCTCTTTAGGCGCTCGATTTTGGGTAGATGCTTTCAGACATGCTGTCTACATAATCAATAGACTACCTAGTGCTAATACAACATATAAGACTCCATTTGAGTTGCTTCTCCAGCAAAAACCATCTCTGGAATTTATCAAAATTTTTGGCAGTACATGTTACCCATATTTGGTTCCTTACAATCACAATAAACTTGAACCCAAATCACGCGCCTGTGTTTATCTTGGAGTTGGGACTAACTATAAAGGCGTTTTATGCTATGATTCTGTAACTAAAAGGCTCTACATTTTCAGGCATGTTCAGTTTGATGAAACCTCCTTCCTCTTTGCTCAAAGCTCTCAACCCGTTACTGCTGATCAAGTCAGGACATGATTAACTAAGGAACAAGATGGTGCCTTTCCAAGTTGCTCGCCAACTCTAGAAAGTCAGAGGGAGAAATCAGCTAATGGTGGCACTACTAAAAGCATATTCATCATTCTACCACCAGCTCCTACGACTGTACCAAATGAACAGCAGGGCCTACCAGCTCCTACTGAACAGCCAGACATACCAGCTCCTACTGAACAGCAGGATACACCGGCTCCTACTGCTGTTACACGATCTCATCCTATGATCACTCGATCACAAGATGGAACCCGACGTCCCAAGGCCTATTTCTCGTCTCCACATGCTTTGAGTACTTCTACAGTATGTCTTCTTAGTCATGACGAACAAGAACCTACAGATTTAGTTCATGCTCTTTCTCACCCAAAATGGTGCAACGCCATGAAAGAAGAACTTGCAGCGCTGAATCGTAATGAGACTTGGGAACTTATTCCTCCACATCAAACCCAAAATGTTGTCGGGTGTCGATGGGTTTTTAAAATTAAAAGACATGCTGATGGTACTATTGCTAGGCATAAAGCTCGTTTGGTAGCTAAGGGGTATAGTCAACAAGAAGGAGTTGACTACTTTGAAACCTATAGTCCTGTAATCAAACCAGCATCCATTAGAATGATTTTATCAGTTGCCGTCAGCAAAGGATGGGTCATACATCAGTTAGATGTAAATAATGCTTTTCTCCATGGACATCTTCATGAAGAAGTCTTTATGCACCAACCGTCAGGGTTTGAAGATCAAAGGTTTCCTAACCATATATGTAAACTGAAAAGAGCCTTGTATGGTCTAAAACAAGCTCCAAGAGCTTGGTTTGAATGCTTGAAACACTACCTTGAACAACGAGATTTCGTTGAGTCCAAGGGGGATACATCGTTATTTTTCAAGGTGAAAAATGATGATCAAATTTTTGTGCTTATATATGTAGATGACATAGTGGTAACAGGAAGCTCGGAAAAGGCAGTCCAGTTCCTCGTTAATGACTTTGGAAAAAGGTTCTCTATCAAGGATCTGGGTCATTTGAACTACTTTCTCGAAATTGAGGTAGAAAGGTTTGATAATGGTCTCTTTCTAAGTCAGAAGAAATACATATATGATCTCTTGAATAAAACCAAGATGCAGGACTGTAAACCACTGGATACACCAGCAGCCCTCAATGAAAAATTGTCAAAGGATGATGGTAAAGCCCTCGACGACGCCACAAAATACAGACAAATAGTGGGAGCCCTACAATATCTCAGCTTTACCAGACCTGACATTGCATATTCAGTCAACAAGGCATGCCAGTTCATGCAAAGACCCACGGATCAACATATGGCATATGCTAAACGAATCCTAAGGTATTTAAAGGGTACTCTTACCATGGGTCTCCAAATTAAGAGTTCTAGCAGCTTTGACTTGCAGGTTTACACAGACGCGGATTGGGTCGGAAACCCAAACGATAGACGATCCACGGGAGGTTATCTGGTTTATGTTGGATCAAACCTAGTCTCATGGAGAACTAACAAACAACAAACCGTAGCACGGTCTAGCACAGAAGCTGAGTACAAAGCAGTGGCAGATGGAGTCTCTGAATGTTTATGGATTCAACACATGGTAGAAGAACTTGGTATTAAGACAACAAGATGCCCCGTCCTTTGGTGTGACAACATGGGTGCAACATACTTGGCTGCAAATCCAAAGTTCCATGCAAGAACCAAGCACATTGAAATAGATTATCACTTTGTACGAGAGAAAGTGGCAAGCAACAAAATAGAAGTGAAATTTGTATCTTCAAAATTCCAAGTTGCTGACATATTGACCAAGCCGTTAGCACGAAGCAGGTTTGATGAGTTGAGAATCAATCTTAATCTTGGAGAGATAAGATTGAGAGGGAGTGTTGGAGATAAAAGAGGAAAGATAGAGTCATTGACAGCAGGAAATCAGTTAGCAACTTTTATGGAGAAGCTAAGGATAGAAGATCGCATAATTTCACCAGAAAAATTTGATAAAGATCTACGCCTTCCTGTACCAGATTTTCAGCCTAAATTGAGGAGATTAAAGATAGAAGATAAATCTCCTATTTTTGTAAATGGATAAATACAATGATTAATATATATATTCACACGGTCTCTCTCAATATACCTATTGAGAAAGAGATCAAAGTGAGTCGTGGATGTAGGCTGACATTGTAGCCGAACCACGTACCTGTCCTGTTTTTTGTTCTGTTTTCCTTATACTCTTTCAGTCATCAAGCAGCTAGAGTTTTCTCAATGGCGGCAAAGCAGTAAATTCACTGTTTTATGCTCCTTAAGGTCATCAAGCAGCTAGAGTTTTCTCAATGGCGGCAAAGCGAAAGCTGTCACTTTGAGATTTGCGTGCAATGATCATTAGCCACTTAAATGCAATCTTTTAAAATGTTAGGCATGTGTCTGAGAAACCATGCAATGTTATGCGCTGTTTGTAATTTTTCCTCACAACTATTAAGTTTCAGGAGGGGGAGATGTAAAGTGGTAGTTTATTTTTTTTTTGTTGGTATTTTGTTAATTGAATAAAAATAACAATCCAAACAATCGGATTGCATTTCCTTTCTCTATACTTTCTATAGAAAAAAAAAAGAAGTGGGCAGGAATGATACAGTTTTTTTGCATTTTGTACTACAAGCAATTGTTTTATATATTACTGGCCTTGCATAATGTTCTATCTTCAGTACATATACAAGAGAAGCGTCGTTATCTGTATAATCATTAGGCAAGGATGAACATTACACATTTCATATTGTTTTCTTTTATTTTCTCTGTCTCTCTTTTTTCTCTTTACACTTTTTTATTGTTTCTGGAACTTGGATATTTTCTTTGTCATGTTCAAAATTTTTAGGGGAGTTTCACTATTGTGCCTATCATGGTTTTGGAATAAGGATGGAGGTTGGGGATTTCATATCGAAGGTCCTAGTTCTATGTTCAGTACAACATTAAACTACGTCACTTTAAGATTGTTTGGTGACAGACTTTAAGGAAAGTAATCACATCCATTGGAGAAAGCACAAAAATGGATCCTTGATCGAGGTTCATGGGGAAACATGTGGCTTCCGGTATGGTATTTTACCTCCAATTGTTTTTGTTGATGTTTGTGGCTTTCAATCTAATAATATATCTTGTTTTATATTGTCAATTAAGATGCATGTGTCTTTTTCAAATGAATTCTTTCCGATAAGCAATTTGGCTAAAATGCAAGGACCTTGTGACCTCATTTAATACCTCTCTGTCAAAAAATATTAAGTATAGACATGCGTGATAGATCATGCGTTTCTTATGTCATAATCTGGTGGAAAACATAGCTAGTACAATAAATTTTACATATAGTAGATGAATGCAAGCTACCACTTGGGTGTAGAGGAGCTCATAACCTATGTTATAAATCCTCGCAAAAGTGTGAGATAAGGTTTGAAGAAAACTTGCATGCGTACGTCAACATTCACCATAAGATGCAGTTTTTTCGAAAGATGATAATTTCACTATAATGTCTTTAGTATTATTGGTTGCTATATTATTTGACAAAACACCAATCATTCCTTCCCTTGATTTTCTTTCAATTACTTCAAATGATGATATTTGAACTTCGTAAATATGATCCTATAAGAGATCAATCCAAAGAGATGTAATCCCTTGAATCATGTAGAAACTTACTCCTAAAAAGGAAAATTTTTTAAAACACACCTTCACTTTTGGCAACATCAAAACAAACTCAAAGTCCTGATGTTGTTAAAGATGCGTACAAGTTTTCTTTCGCCTCCCTCTCTCTCTTTCAATGGGTAACAGGAACAATGAAAAGGTTACTATATGTCTATGTCAAGTTTGCATCTACATCACATAGATATGCCAAAAATGGATCCGCACCACTGTTGATGCAGGTGTGGGTGAATCCATGCCTTGACATGGCATCCGACTAGGTTGATCAAGCCAGGTGCTGCAGACTGCATTCTCTCTTGTTTTCTTTTGTTCTTTTCTTTTTTTTTCTTCTACCATCTTCTCCCTCTTCTCTCTCTCTTGCCCATGTTTTCTCTCTCTTTCCCTCTTTGTTTCCCCTTTCTTTTAAATGAGTGAGTCCTTTTCAAAGGACAAGAAATTTGACATCCTTTTAAAGGCAACAAGTTCTATTATTCTATATTTTAATTTTTTAATGAAGATTACAGAATTGCTCGTCCTCCGTTAAGGAGGACGGACGTTGCCTCTCATCCTTTTATTAGTTTATTTGAATTTTAAATGGGCTTAACATAACCTTGATAAAAAAATTAAAAATATTGCAATAAACAATTAAAGCATCAGTTTACTTATATGATAGAGTTATATGCCCTGGCTGCAGCTGCACCCATATTTTTTTTGAAACCTGCCACATGTCGCAACAGCACCAGCAGCCCGCACCCATGTGGCCTAGGTTTGCATTAAGTGGGGCAACAAAAACAACCTATAAGCATAAACTGTCGTATGGTCAAGGTTTTGTGAGAAAGAAGAAACACAAGTTGCAAACACTGAACATTTTATTTAGAGAATAAGTGAGGCCACTCTTTTGCTGATTGAATTACTAGCCAGCTATATAGTTCAACAGAGGAAAAAAAAAACACAACTGAGAACTTAAAAGTCAACACGAAGGTTCAAACATTGTTGGAGGCTGGTGAGGGGAAGTGAGTCGAGAGAGTCTTTTGTGAGCAGCCTTGGGGTTTTCTCCCCTTGGAGGGGGAGCGAGGGCCATGGACGTCAATCGAGCCCGCTGATGATATGGGTGGCAGCAGCTTGCTGGGCCAGTAGAGAGCCACCATGTAAGATCATTTGGTGCGCCGACATATGTCTATGAGGAATTTCAGACATTATGGCTGTCTTAACGTAAATATCCGCTTAAGTGATTGCATTTTAGGATATTACGTCATTTCAGATGGTATGGGTAATTTCGAAATGTATAGATACCTATACGTAGTTACAGACTCTTTGATGGGTTGAATCTGTAATTGCCCTTAATATAAAATGGTAGTGGTCGGACCTCCCCATCCTGGTGCGACCCGTCGGCAGCGACCCACGCCGTTGGGTGGCCTGCCGGTGGTCTTTTTCGGCGCCGTTTCAGTCGCCCGACAAAGGGAAAATGGGCACAGGGAGAGACGACAGTAGGGACAGCGAGGGCCAATCAGTGGCCTGCCGGTGACTTACCTATCGCCGGATGGGGCCGTGCGACCCTCCGGCGCCCACCCATGGTCTTCCGCGACCCACCGATGGCTTCCTCACAGCTGCAACACACAAAAAAAAACCAAAATGAGAAGGGGGCGTAAAAGAGAGGAGAAAACCAGCTACAATCAGCCGGTTTTCGACGGGCGACGACCGGCCATCCTAGCAACACCCGCCGGCGGCCACCCACGAAGTTCGGTGGCCAACCGGTGGAAAACCACTTCCTGCCTGCCATTCGGTAGGTGAGCGGTGGATACGACGTCCGCGACCACTCGCGCGGTCGAGCGGGCAAGTCGGACCAGGTCGGGTCTTGACAGACCCGATCCGGATCCATCCGTTTAAAAAAAAAAACTTTTCTTTTTTTGTCGCCCGCTTTTGTTTTTTCGGATCTGGTCGGGTCCATGTGGCCTGTTTCTTAAAACAGAACTGGTCATTCATTTTAGAATTGATTCAGACCCTTTTAAGACCGATTCAGGGCTTTTCAGACCGGTTTATTTAGTTTTTAAACCGATTTTAGCCAACTTCAAACCGGTTCAGTGGGTTGTGGAACCGATACAGTCTATTTTTGAACGGTTCATCTAATTTTTAAAACCAGTTTAGTCCTATTTTGGGCATTGTGGGTGTTTTATTTGTGATTTAAGAACGATACAGGCCATTTTAAGGCCGATTCAGTGGTTCTTTACCCACTTGAGCACGTTTTTTATACCAGTTCATAAAATTTTGGACTCTTTTGGGCCCATTTCATTGAATCATTTTGGTTTTGAATTCAATGTAGGGACAATGTTGTATGAAATTTGGTTTATGCATTAGATGAATGTGCTTTAGATGAATGTTTGGACCATGAATTTGAATTTTGGCCATGTCTATTGTTCGAAATGAGTAGGTTTGTACTTTATGTCACCAAAGTGACATTTGTTATACGAATGTGCCTGTTTTGAAAAATAGATGATAGTATACTTGATCCATGCAGACAATGATCAACCCAAAGGAGGGTTGTTGTTTGGTCATGTTTAAGTATACAGGGCAATGAATATGTGATAATTTTCAGGTTTCCATGTGAATAGCGAGTCAATCCAAAGATAGGCTCATTGTTTGACAGAGTTAATTGTCTATATTCTTTGTTGACCAAGAATACCACTTGCAGTTAGTATTTCAATCCAAAGATTGGATATTAACGTTCCACCGGTACCTTGTGATTGGATTTTGGCCATTGTATTTAAATTCATTTATATTTGTTATTTCATCTTTGTACATGTATTGATTGTGAGCATGTTTGGTACTTTTGTTCTTTGTACAGTGAGTTCTGCTTCCATGATATATTCAAATTTGAGTACTATTCTTGAGTTAAATGGTTCAAATTTTAAGGACTGAAAAGAAACTGTCATGATTGTTCTGGGTTGTATGGATCTAGACCATGCATTTAAGGAGTCGTGCCCACATCATCCTACAGATCAAAGTTCCCATGAGGATAAGCGGCACTTTGAATGGTGGGAATGCTCAAACCGCATGTGTCTGATGATCATGAAGAGATCAATCCTAGAATATTTTAGGGGCTCTATTACTGAAAAGGCTAGTGCCAAGACATTTCTTGAAGAGATTGAAAAGCGTTTTGCTAAAAATGAAAAGGCTGAAACAAGCACTCTTCTGAGTAAACTTGTGACACTGAACTATAAAGGCAAGGGGAACATACAAGAGCACATAAAGGCAAGGGGAACATACAAGAGCACATTATGGAACTATAGTGCATATTTCTCCTTTCTCTCCCACCACAGTTTGGACAGTTTAAAGTTAGTTATAACTGTCTGAAAGAGAAATAGACTCTAAATGAGCTCATTTTGCACTGTGTGGAAGAAGAGGAGAGATTGAAGCATGATAGGATAGAAAGTGCTCACTTGGCTACTACGCCTAAAGGTAAGAAAAGAAAGACTATTAAGGAAATTGCAGTTGTTCACACATCCATTAAGAAACAGAAGAAGCATAAGGAAGGCAAATCATGCTGCTTGTTTTGCAAGGATGAAGACATATGAAGAAGGATTGTACTAAGTATCATGCATGGCGTGAAAAGAAAGGTACGATTCTTGGCTTGTTTTGAGGTTTATTTAATTTCAGTACCAAGACATTTGGTGGGTAGATTCGGTTGCTACTACTCACATAAGTGTTTCTATGCAGGGCTGCCTAAATTGTCGGACACCAATTGATGCTGAAAGATTCATCTATGTGGGCGATGACAAGAAGCCAAAGGTTGAAGCCGTAGCAGATTTTTTAGTTATTGTCAAAAGACTTGTTGTTATTTAAATTTAATAGAAACTGATGTAGTACCATCTTTTAGACGGAATTTGATTTTTTATTTTCTTAGTGGACAAATTTGGTTATTATTGTTCATTTGGAGGAAATAAATTTAAGTTGTTTCTGCATTCCAATTTGATTTCTACTGGTTCTTTGTATGGTAGCGATAACCTCTATTTGCTTGATACGACTGCTTCATATCATGAACCTTGCATGTTACGTCTAGTGGTACTAAAAGAAAATTAGCCAATGAGAATTCTGCTATGTTGTGGCATAGGTGCTTAGGACATATCTCTGAAAAAAGAATAAAAAGGTTTATATCGAATAGAATTCTTGAGTCCCTTTATTTTGTAGACTTTAATGTTTGCATTGAATGTATAAAGGGAAAATGAACAAACATTAAGGGATTATAAGTTTTATAATCCATCCAATAAGTCTTTCTTTGAAACGAGAAACACCCAATTTTTTGAGGATATTGAGTTTGGGGAGGTGATCAGGTTTAAAGCATTGTTTTTGAAGAGAGACTTGAGTCCTCTCATACGGATGTTGTAAGCAATAGTCAGGTATTCATTCCTAACATTGTTCCATCAACATATTTAGAAGAAGACAATAATGTCGATCTCCCTACTAAAGAACAAACTCAACAACCTCAAGAAAATCAAGTAGAGGTGTCACTGAGGAAATCCTTATATTTGTTATTTCATCTTTGCACATGTATCGATTGTGAACATGTTTTGGTAATTTTGTTCTTTGTACAATGAGTTCTGCAAACTTGAGTACTATTCTTGAGTTCAATGATCGAATCTAAGGAAATAGAAATGATTCCCTATTCGTCTGTTGTGGGAAGCCTTATGTATGCTCAGGTTTGTACTCGTTCGGATATTGCATTTATCATTGGAATGTTAAGCAGATACTTAAGTGATCCTGGTACGGATAATTGGAAGGTATTGAGGGACTTACAAAGAACAAAAAGTTTTATGCTCGTATACTCCAGTCAAATCAGTAGGAGATCATTGGGTATTTAGATTCTGACTTTGTTGGGTGCCAAGACAGTAGCATAGCATGTTACGAGGCATCCAATCATTCTTTATAATTGCGAAGTTTTGTCACGGGGCTGCGCATTATGTATGGTATAGAAAGACCACTAATGTTATTGTGTGATAATAATTTAGCAGTCATGTACTCTAATAACAGCTGCAATTTGTCATAGTCGAAGCACATCGACATTAAGTTTTTGGGCTGTTAAAGAGATGATACAGAATGGTCAGGTGTCTAGAGCATATTGGGACAAACTCCATGCTTGTGGATACTAAGGGTTTAACACATAAGGTCTTTCACGAACATGTTGTTCATATGGGGGTGTTATCCTTGGATGATGTGCTGGTTTGGTGGGAGTTTATATTTTGTTTGCTCTTATGTATGGACACATATTCAGTTTTTCTGCAGAATCAAGTTTAAAGTTCTTTGGTTTCATTCTGTGTTTATGTTTTTGATCTCCATAAGGTTTTAAAGTTGGACCAGTTGAGAATAAACATGTTGTAATCACATTACATGTAATTCTCATGTTATACATCTATATCAGATCTATGTCATTGATTGTGTTAACATTTGTGATCATTGAAGGTTTATCTAATTTTAATATAGCAAAAACCGCTTTGGTTCTATGTTGATATGGTCATGGATGAGATTGGTGAAAATGACGTTTAATGAGATAGCAATTATGAGCTCCTAAGGTTTTGTGTAATGTCTGAGACATATTTGGCCCAAGTGGGAGGTTGTAAGATCATTTGGTGGGCCGGCATATGTCTGTGAGGAATTTCAGACATTATGACTGTCTTAACGTAAATATCCGCTTAAGTGATTGCATTTTGGAATATTATGTCATTTTAGATGGTATGGGGTAATTTTGAAATGTATAGATACCTGTACGTAATTACGGACTCTTTGATGGGTTGAATCTGTAATTGCCATTAATATAAAATGGTAGTGGTCCCTGGGGTCGTGTGAATGGTTGCCTGAGACGTTGGTTTCTAGGGTTTCCTCTCCTTCATCTGAGAGAGACCTCACGCGCGCTGCACGTACCCTGGAAGACCCTGCTGTGATCTTTTCGTGCACCAATTCAGATGGATTTAGGTACGCTTATGCTTCAGTTTAAGATTTTGTTAAATTCAATGATTTAGCATGAGCATGATCTGTTTAGGGCATATCGTTTTGTGTATGCATTAGGGAGAAATCCCAACACACCAATCTTCCTGAGAATGGTAGTGGTGGACCTGATGTCACGGCAAGCAACGTTGCATCGCTTGAAGGTCGCAGGATACTAACCAAAAGCTGGGTGTCGATCATTGATGGAGAACGTTAGGCTCCGGAACTCTCGCAGGCTCTCCTTGCTCTTGAAGCCGTAGAAGTTAATGGCAAGTGTGTCTGGTGATTCCCCAGGAGACTCATCAGCCAATGCTAAAGCCATTCCAGTATACTGTCCTAGTGGCACTGGCAGGAGGTGTCAGCAAGGCGAGGCTAGATTTGGTTTCATTTTCGGTCGCTTCGCAAGCTGTGGAGCTCTATAAATGGCATCCGGTTTTCATCTGCTGGCAAAGGTAATTTCCTAATCAGGGTGTCTTCAGAAAATGATCTCAACCTCATCCTACAGCCGGGTGCTTGGAAGGTGTGAGCCTGTGTGGTTGCTTGTCGCTGGTGGCCGGGGAAGGAACTGAAGGTCGAGGGCACCGCATGGGTGAGGATTTGGGTGTGCCTTCTGAAGTTGTCCTTCGAAATGTGGAACTCTCAAGTATTCTCGGATCTTGCTTGTCTCATAGGAGCCCGCTGGTTGGGGTGGTTCATTTTACTAGTTGGATGGAACAGCTAGGTTTTGCACGTATTCTGCTTGAAGTTCCCCTCAACTTCACACCAATTGGGAAAGTTGAGCTTGAGATTGTGGGAGAAGTTCCCCTCAACTTCAGACCAATTGGGAAAGTTGAGCTTGAGATTGTGGGAGGTAGAGTAATCTCCCAGGCGGGCTTCCCCCATGGCCTCTAACTGCCAACAGGTTCCAGTCAGTCCCTTATGAAGGCAAAGGAGATTTGACGTAAGGTGCTACCAGCAAGGAGTCGGGAAGTGCAGCCCCCTACTACCTCTGATTTTTCCTAAACGTTCCTCGGGTGGGGACTCGAGCAAATGGCTGGTAGGTGTCGACCCCACTTGACAGACCAAAATGCCATGGACATGGTGAGGAGGACTTCTCTACTAGTTCCATGGCCTTTGAAGTGGAGGTGATAACTGTTGGAACTATTGGAGTTACAGCGGAAGTTGAAGGCTCAATGGCCCCTATCCAACAATAACTACCACCATTCCCCTTCCCAAATTTTGGGAGGAGAAGCGGTAGTGATCCTTGTCTATCTTCCTCACCAGAGTTTGATCAACGTGCCCACCAGGAAAAAAAAAAAGCGTAAAGAGCAAAAAAATGCATAGAGAGCAAGGAAGTCAACTCTCATAAAAAAAGAGCAGGAGCACTGGAGAAGGGCAAGGCAGGCAAGGAAATTTATGCACCTAACGAGAATGAGGAGATGGAGATTTGCAAGGAGAACTTACAGGGGATTGCCAAGGACCCCCTTCTTGAAGATTTGGTCGATGAACATGACATTTCCCCAACTGGTCTTGCTTCCATGTCCCTTTGGGGCAGTTTGATGGATTGGAAACATGAAATTGAAAAGAAGTTTCAGATATTCATTCTCATTTTGCTGTGTGTGTAATGACTGAAAAACAAATTTCCTTGAAACTTGTTTTTTAGTTTAATGGATTGGAAACTAGTTTCAGGAAGCTTAATGACATTTGAAAGTTTTTTCGGACTATGCGTGATACCCTTAAGTTGAATGTAGACGTGCTCTGAAATTTTTGATAGGTAAGTTCCACCATCAACAAATTTTTGATGTTAATCACAATTTCAGTGCTGAGTTTGGTTCTCTTAGATTGCATCCAAAGGTATTTTTGTTATGCATTACGCCAGAAAATCATAGGTGAATGAAAGTTCATGCCCATGAATCTCCACCCACCAAAACAATAAATAAATAAATAAATAAATAAATAAATATATATATATATATATATATATATATATACACACACACACTATGCCGGATGCCTTTTTCCTCATCAAACCTACTGGAGTTGACCTCCAAATTTATTAAAGCCGATATACAAAAAAAACCGTCAATATGAATATGTACAAGAATGAACAAAATTTCTGCTGGGAAACAACAGTCCAACAGCTCAAACCCGAGTTAACAAGGAAATGGTGTCAGCGTTCTCTTTTGTGATGCAGGAACAATGCGAGTGCTTCTGCAAAATACAAGGAACACCAGACCGTGCCCTCCGGCCGCATGATATGGGCAATTATATATGATATATGTTCACTTTTACTATACTATGGTTTGCAAATATTATCTAAAGTGTGTGATTGTATATATATGTATAATATATATATATATATATGTAATATATTATAATTTGTTGGACCATTTGACCCGCCCCTGATTAAGGTTAATGTGTGTAACACTTGAATCAATTTGGAGTAGGTTCCTGAAGGAAAACACCTTAAAAGAATAAGATTTTCTAAAATAGTGTCCCTCAACCAAGACTTTATGCTTCTCCACAACTTTATGATATTGAATAATTAAAAGAAAAACATTAGTACGTGAACCTCTTCTTGTTATCTGCCCATTTATTTTGGTATACTTCTGTAAAACTTATGTTTTAAATCTCTTTTCCTAGGTGAAGTCCCTGTCCTAGGGAGTACTGTTAGGTAGAGCTGAGAGTTCACTTAGTACTGCTACAGAGTCAGGTCTGTCCTTAGGGCTGTTCCAGTCGAGCTAACTCGAGCTCGACTCGAACTCGCTCGATAAACTTGACTTGAACTTGACCCATTTATTAAAGGGTTCGAGTTCGAGCTAAGAAATGAACTCGACAACCTAAACAAGTCGAGTTCGGGTTAAGTGGGCATGCTCGGTCAAACTCGGTTAAGCTTGAGAAAAAATATATAAAATATCTCATTAAATTATAAAAAAAGGTTGATTGCTCAAATGGGTATACACGTGACTGGTATGTGGAAGGTTTCATGTTTAAGTCTACATGCTTCCTTTTCCTTTAAAAAATTAATTTTTTTCAATGAAATGCTTGGCTTGGCTCAAGCCAATCTTCGCCTCCATTCTGAGTTCGAGTTTTAAGAACTCAAGCCAAGCCGAGTTCGAGCTAATGAAATAGAACTACAGTCAGTCGAGCTCGAGCCAAGCTCGAGTTCCTTTTAAGACAAATGAGCCGAGTTCGAGCTGGCTTAACTTGGTTCCAGCTTGCTCATGAGCAGCCCTAGGACCGTACTTGTTCCTCTCTCGCTCTCTCTCAAGGATGTGGAGGCTGAAGGTGGCTGAGGGAGGCGGAGATCCATGGCTGAGGACGAGCAACAATCATGTGGGAAGGGATGTGTGGGAGTTCGATCCCAATTTCGGGTGCCAGGAATATAAGAAGGCCGTCGAGGAGGCACAGGCAAATTTCACCAAACATCGGTTTGAGAAGAAGCACAGCTCTGATCTCATCATGAGAATGCAGGTGAGGATGCATCCATGGAGCCATGATTTCCTTCTCTTCCTATATATCACGCATGCATGCATGCAGGGAGTTGCAGCCGTCACCACCTTCAGTTGCTGCCTTTGGTAAAAGAGAGAGAGAGAGAGAGAGAGAGAGAGAGAGAGAGAGAGAGAGAGAGAGAGAGCATGCGACTTGGCTATGTAAAGAGCTTAAGTACGTTTTATTGGAGCACTAAATTTTTGTGGGCTAATATGATTAATGACGAAAATACATCTGGTTAATAATTTTTTTTTGTAAAAACAAAAAAAATAAAATAAAAAAGTGAAAATATTAAAAAAGACATTTGTTTTAAATAATTACCAAAATACATCCCTTTTTCTTTTGGCGTATATGAGTTGCGGATGCAACTTACTCTCCAGAAAAAGAATATCTAACAGAGCACTAGAAATGATCAAGAACAACCATATATACAGCAGTAAGAAAGTGAATAAAAATAATATAGCTTTTGATAATTGTATTTAACTTTGTTGCACGCCAACGCGTGATGGAGGGAGAAGGTTGCGGTATGGGAAGAAAGAAATCTCACTCTTAAAAAACAAAATAAAAAGCTAGAAAATAAATCTTTTCCAGCAGAATATATAAAATTGATTGCTCTCTCTAACAACGTAAGGTCCCCCAGCTCATTCATTCAGGGGGGTTGTTGTTGGAAACAGTTAAGACTTAAGAGAAAGAAGAAAAAGGTGAATGTAGAGCTAAAAAAGGGAAGCGCATACACATAGTACGTGCGTAAATTTGTTACGTTGGTAGTTGTGTCTACTTTTATTAAGTCATTGCTGCTGGTGTGTGGTACTTTAATTATTTATTTCTAAAAGATTATTAAATGAATTAAAAATATGTCGGGTCCTGTTGCTTCTACTATTGACTGGGTTGCTACATTTAAAACAATATTTAATATTGTGCCATCTTAAAATTTTCCAAAATTTGATTATCGTAAATTTAAAGCTTCCATTACAAAATTTTGAAATTTGAAATAAGTTAAATTAATACTGGCGAAATTTCCAAAACCACACCAAGAGGTTTGTTAATTACAGAAAGCACAGTAACCTTTCACTGGGTCGTGCATGACAACTTTCTTTCCAAGGTTAAGGAAAAAAGTTCATGACCATTTAATTTACTTAATTTGCACAAAGAATAACAGTAAGGATCTTACCTAATGAATTTATATATTGACAAAAAATTGCTAATGAATTTGAGTATAGTGAATTGCCTATATACTTGTAATGTTGACGGGTATCTGTAGAAGGTCAATGCAAGCAAACGAATATTCCAATTGTTTATGTTGATCATATTTTAGTCATTTATGTTATTAACCGGCCTATGTTACTGATAAGGTTTAATTGCTGAAACGCTATTTTGGCGAATATATTGCAAAACCAAGATGTGTTTCCAACATTGTAAAAAAGTTATAGGGTGCACTTTTTCTTTTCTTACTTTCAAATTCTTTGGTGGAACATAGTGCAAACATTAAATGTAATTTGAAGTATGTCAGAAAGTTTAATTTGGTGATTAATTTTTTATCATGATGAAATCCTTAATTGTACTTTTGAAAACTACACTAGGTAATACATCAAAAGCCACTCGGCTATGGGTTAACAAAATAGACAGTTTTACAGAGAAGTGAAAATAGCGATCAATGCAAGTAAGAGAAAGACTAATTGTTAAATCTTGAAATGTCTCAATATAGCAGTTGCATCGGCACGCAAGTTGAAGAGAGAGAGAGAGAGCTGACAACTTGGTTTTCAAAGGAGTTATAGCTTTTTAACACATAACTAAAATATTTTTGGTATTGTCAAATTGAGGCGTGCATCACGGGTTCAAGGATGGTCATTGGTTCAGACCAAGCCCAGGCTGAGGTCCAAAGATGGGCTCAATAAAGACTGGTCATGGGTTAATAGATCAAGACTTGTTAGGCTCAGCCAAGCCCACAATTTAAAGGGCTGGGGCGTGGCAGTATAGTCAGCCTTTCAGCAGGCTGTAGAGCAGAACAATTATTTTTGCATCTGAAAAAAAAAAATTAATATCATTAAACAAGTAAACTATAAAATTGTTAACTTTTATCTTAATACAAATGGCGCTTTTGTTCAGAAAAGGCCCAACTGTCCCATGAATAATTGGGCCCAGCCTGGCTGGGCTTTAGGCAAATGATTCCACCTGAGGCCCCATAAGCTGCTGGCCTGGCCTAGCTCTATTATTAATAGTCAGGTGTCGAGCCAGCCTATTAGATACTTGGCCTTGTTAGGAACTTGGCTTTTTAACACTCTTTTAACGCACCAAGAAAATCAAAATAGAAAAGGAGAAAGAGAGAAAGAACACACAATTATTACGTGGTTCGAAGACAACATTGTCCTACATCCATGGCCTCCACACAGACCAGTTTTTGCTATCACAAAAAATTACAAGCCAAAACGGTGCCCTCTTAAACATGAGATCAAGGCAAAACCCGCAAAGTGAAAAATGACATAAATGCCCTTATCCAAAATTCTCTCCACGCTCCAACAAGCCTTAGTGCACTTCTATTATTTTTCTTTTCTTTTAAAGGTTTTGTTTGGACTTTGGACAAAGAGAAAGAAAATCATACTAATAGATGGAAAGAAAAAGATCTGAAAGAACAAAATTAATGATGAACTAAGAAAGAAAAAAGAAAAACAGGTCAAGAAAAAATTATTCTAAAAATTTGTTTGTAAAGGAAAGAAAGAAATGAAATGAATTGTCAAAATCATATTAGGAAATAGAAAAAATTGAATGCCTTCTCCTACACACTAGCTGCATTATTAGTTGGGTTGGCAATTGGACATATTTTTTTATCAAATATATGTCTCTAAAAAATTATAGAAATCATTTTTTAGTGATTAACTTCTAAGATGTTTCATTGTCCTTTTTGAAAGATTTTTTTTTTCATCATGCCTAATCCACCTATCGGCCAGCATGTACTACCTAATTACCTTCCCTTAAATTTTTTATTTCTTTTTTAAATATTTAAAATATTTTAAGCTGACATTCAAAAATGAAAAATAAACATATTAACCCATAGTGTCCTACGTTGTATTATTGCCAAGAGGCAGATGCAATAGGTATGGACTGATAGGATCGAGTAATCTGTGTTCCACAGACAAGTCGATTTTGATGGGAGATCTCCCTCATGCATATATGAAAACAATATGCCTTAAACAGGATCATGTTTATACTAAAACATTGAAACAAAAAACTTTAACTGTAGCGGAAGCGTACCTGAATCCATCTGAACTGAACGGACGGTAGATCGTAGTAGGATCTTCCAGGGTCTGTGCGACACACGTGCGGTCTCTCTCAGATGGAAAAGAGACAATCCTAGAAACCAATGTTTCAAGCAACCGTTGCATGACCCCCAAGGACCACTACCATTTTATATTATGGGCAATTACGGATTCAATCCATCAAAAATTCTGTAATTTCAAACAAGTATCTATACATTACAAAATTACCCCATACCATATAAAATGACGTAATATCCCAAAACACAATCACTTAAGCAGATATTTACGTTAAAATAGTCATAATATCTGAAATTCCTCATAGACATATGTCGGCCCACCAAATGATCCTTACAATCTCCCACTTGGGCCAAATATGTCTTGTCACATTCAGACATTACATAAAACCTAAGGAGCTCATAACTGCTATCTTAAAATTAGTTAAACCTTCAATGATCACAAATTTTAACACAATCAATGACATAGATCTGATATGAATGTATAGCATGAGAATTACATGTAATGTGATTACAATATGTCTATTCTCAACTGGTCATACTTTAAAACCTTATGGAGATCAAAAACATAAACACAGAATGAAACTAAAGAATTTTAAACTATATTATGTAGAAAACTGAATATGTGTCCATACGTAAGAGCAAACAAAATACAAACTCTCACTAAACCTGCACATTATCCGAAGATAACATCTCCATAAGAACAACATGTTCCTGAAAGGCCTTAGGTGTTAAACCCTTGGTAAGTGGATCTACAATCATAGAGTTTGTCTCAATATGCTTTGAAGACACCTAACCATTATGTATCATCTCTTTAACAACCAAAAAACTTAATGTCGATGTGCTTCGACTTTGACAAACTACGGCTGTTATTAGAGTATATGATTGCTGAATTATTGTCACATAATAACCTTAGTGGTTTTTCTACACCATTCATAATGCGCAGCCCCGTGACAAAATTGTGCAATCACATAGCATGATTGGATGCCTCGTAACATGCTATGTTATTGTCTTGGCACCCTGCGAAGTCAGAATCTGAATACCCAATGATCTCCAACTGGTCTGACTTCATGTATGTGAGTATCAAATCTTTTGTTCTTTTTAATTACCTCAATACCCTTTTGGTTGCTTTCCAATGATCCATACCAGGATCAGTTAAGTATCTGCTTAACATTCCAATGATAAATGCAATATCCAGACGAGTACAAACCTGAGCATATATAAGGCTTCCCACAACAAACGTATAGAGAATCATTTCCATTTCCTTAGATTTGATCATTGAACTCAACAATAGTACTCAAGTTTGCAGAACTCATTGTACAAATAACAAAATTACCAAAACATGTTCACAATCGATACATGTGCAAAGATGAAATAACAAATATGAATTTAAATACAATGGCCTAAATCCCATCACAACGTGCTGGTGCAACATTAATATCCAATCTTTGGATTGAAATATTAATTGCATATTGTATTCTTAGTTGACAATGAATATAGATAATTAGTTATGTCAAATAACGAGTCCATCTTTGGATTGACTCACTATTCACATGGAAACCTGAAAATTATCACATATTTATTGCCATGTATGCTTAAACATGACCAAGCAACAATCTTCCTTTGGGTTGATCATTGCAAGCATGGATTAAGTATATTATCATCTAATGTTCAAAACAGGAAAATTCGTACAACAGATGTCACTTTGGTGACATAAAGTATAAATCTACTCATTTTGAACAATAGACAAGACCAAAGATCAAATTCATAGTCCAAATATTCATATATGTTACACTCACAATTTTAATAACATCCAAAACATGACACATATATTAAAGTTCACATACAATTTTGCCCTACGTTAAATCCAAAAACCAAATGGTTTAATGAAATAGGCCCAAAAGAGTCTAAAATTTTATAAACCGATACCAAAATTGTGTTTGAGTCAAGAACCACTAAGTCGGCCTTAAAATGGCCCGTATCGTTCTTAAACCGCAACTAAAACACCTTGAAGACCCTAAATAGGGCTGAACTGGTCTAAAAATTAGACGAACCGGTCAAAAATAGATCGAATCGGCTCCACAACCCACTAAACAGTTGAAAAATGGCTAAAATCGGTTCCAAAACTGAATGAACCAGTCTGAAAAGCCTTGAATCGGTGAGAAAATCAACTGAACCGGTCTGAAAAAGGGTCCGAATCAGTTCCAAAAGGTACGAACCAATTATGAATCGGTCTGAAACCGAATGAACCAGTTCGAATCTCTTCAGAACCGGTTCAAAAGAAAAGGAACTGTTTTACAAAGTTTAAACCGAATGGACACGGTTGGGTCTGAAATGACCGACCTGGATCCGAGAAATTAAACCTTATTTATACGGGCCGGGTCTGACATGACCCGAACCAGATCCAGAATAACCGTATGGGTAAGGCTCGGGTCAGTGCGACCCCACCCGAAATCCAAAATGTAAACCGAATGGATACGGGTCGGGTTTGACATGACCCGACCCGGACCCGAAATATTTACTGCAAAAGTTTAAACCGGATGGATACGGGTCGGGTTCGACAGGACCTGACCAGATCCGAAGTCCTTACCGCAAAAATTAAACCATATGGATACGGGTCGGTTTGAATAGGAGTCGACCCGAATCTGAAGTCCTTACCCAAGCGGTCTGAGGTGGGCGCCAAAAGTTTTTTTTCTTTTATTAAATCCTTACGGATCCGGGTCGGGTCTGTCCTGACCCGACCCGGGTCCAACCCACCTGCCTACCGCTTGACGTTTCGCAGGCAGCGAAACCGCCGCTCGCTTTGCGAAGCACCGAATGGCAGACAAACCGCGAAAACGCCTCCGGCGGGGCTCTAGAGACTATGGGTGGGTGCCGGAGGGTCGCACGGCCCCTTCTGGCGACAGCTATGTCACCGGTAGGCCTTTCACTGGCCGTTGCCCTCCCTGCCGTAGTCTCTCCCTGTGCCCCTTTTCCCTTTGTGCGGTTGCAACGAAAACGAGGAGCCACCAGAGAGCTTGGGTTGGCGCCGGGGGGTCACACGGCGCCATTCGGCGCCGGCGAACTCGCCGGCCGTCACCCCTCCCTTTTCCCCTTTCAATGGTTGCAATGGAGGCCCGACGGCTTCCATTGCCCACACGGCTGCAATGGAAGCCCGACGGCTTCCATCACCCATGACCCTTTCCTTTTTTTTTAACGTTGCAGGACACAACAAAACAAGGAACAGGCGCGCTGTGCTCTCTCCATCCTTCGATGCAGATCATAGAACGGAAAAAAAGGGGAAAGCCGAAAAGGGAAGAACGCACAAAAAATCACTCAAAAAATCAACGATTTAACAATGAACACAGGGCTCTGATACCAATTGCTGGGAGATTTCCCTCATGCATATACAAAAACAGGACTGCACAGACGGTAGATCGCAGTAGGATCTTCCAAGGTCTATGCGACGCACGTGCGGTCTTTCTCAGATGGGGAAGAGACAACCCTAGAAACCAATGTTTCAAGCAACCATTGCACGACCCCAGGGACCACTACCATTATATATTATGAGAAATTACATATTCAACCCATCAAAAAGTCTGTAATTTCAAACTGGTATCCGTACATTACAAAATTACCCGATACCATATAAAATGACGTAATATCTCAAAACACAATCACTTAAGCAGATATTTACGTTAAGATAGCCATAACATCTGAAATCCTCATAGACATTTGCCAGGCCACTAAATGATCCTTACAAATTTGGCATGTGCATAGTCCTCGTGGTGATGTTTTATCAGGTGCAGCTTGGCACAAGCACGGGAACTTCCACCCAACTTGTCATAGATCTCAGCCATATTTTTTTTCAACCTCTTTTGTCATTCTATGTAGGCGTGAGCCCATGATAGAGGCCTAGGCTTGGCTTGAAATAATATATAAATTAATTGGAATAAAACATACGTGTAAATCACCAAAAATAATATTAAAAATGCCTTATGGGATAAGAGTGTTATAACCAAAGCCTATCGCAACGACAACATATCTTACTTGGTGAAGATGAGATAAGAGTGTTAATAGAAATACCAAGAAGGCTCTCAAAGTGAATTACTTGGGAGATGAAAAGTCATGTCTCTTGAGTGATGAAAAGTCTCTCTTGAGTGATGAAAAGTCTGTTGGGAGATGAAAAGTCATGTTACTTAGGAGATGAAAAGTCATGTCTCAAAGTCATATTTCTTGGAAATTAAAGACCCCTATGTATCTCCTCTATATAAAATAACCTCTCTACCAAAGGAATGAAAGCGAGAAATGATAGAGCAGCGGACGTCGGCCTATTGGCTGAACCAATTTAAAAATTCAGGTACCTTTAATTATTTCTTCACTTTGATCTCTAACGTGGTATCAGAGCTACTGGTCCTTGTTATGCTGCTACTAGATCCTAAGGATTACATCATGTGTTGCGGTTTTTCATTGTCATGGTAAATCAAGAAACATCATCAAATATGAGATTCAACTCTCGTACTGGTACAAATTTTCTTGCTTCTCCTCTTTAGTACCCAAGCAATTTACAGCATTTCATCACCATCAAGTTAAATGCTGAAAATTATTTTATTTAAGGATCTCAATTCACCTCAATCTTGGTCTCATTTGATCTTATGGGGTATATTGATGGAAGCAAACCTGCTCCATCAATGTTTAGATATGGAACAACTGAAATTAATCCAGAATATATTGAACGGCTGAGAAAAGATCATTTACTTTTGAGTTGGATTAAGTCCTCTCTATCTGAAGCAATGCATACCCAAATTATTAGTTTAAAAACTTCTGTAGAGGTTTGGGGTGCTCTTAAGTAGTCCTATGCTACTCAATCAAGGCATCAATCATATCTAGGCGATAATGAGATTAAACATAGAATATTAATCCTCATACCCCTGAACAAAATGGTGCAGTTGAAAGGAGACACAAACATATTGTTGAAACAAGTTTATCTGTAATGGCAGAAGGTAATATTCCCAATAACTTTTGGTTCTATGATTTTTGTACTATTGTTTATTTGATTAACCGAATGCCAACCAATATTCTTGATTTTGCTTGTCCTTTGAAAAAATTGTTCAAAGAGAAACCTGATTATGGCTTCCTCAAAGTCTTTGGATGTGAACGTTTTCCTTATTTAAGAGCTCATCAGAAAAATAAATTAGAGTATTGATCTGAAAGATGTATTTTCTGGGCTATGCTCCTCAACATAAAGGGTATTATTGTTTGGGTGTACGAACCGATAAAATCTATATTTCGAGACATGTCCAATTTAATGAGAGAAAATTTCCTTTTATTGATACTCAATAAACCATAACTCAAGATCTAGAAAGTCAAAACCAAGCTATCATTTTAACCTCTCCTCATAAATATTAGTTCTCAAACCCTACAATATCATCATCTAGTACCTCCACAACATCAGGGGAACCCTTACTTCAGTTTGAAACAAATAATGAATCTCAACCTGAAACTCTTGAAAATGTAGAGCCAACCCAATCCAATGAAAATGAACCAAATCAAGAACGAGTCCATCCTATGACTACTAGATCTCAAGTGGGAACCTTCAAACCTAATCCTAAATACAATGAGTTCCATATAGATTTTTCTAGCAAACACTCTCTTCCAAGAGCTCTTGTCACCACTCTTCTTGAAGACAAAGAAACCTCAAATTTTAAGGAAGCATATGAAGATGAAAATTGGAGGAATGCCATGCAAGAAGAATATGATGCTCTTATTCAAACAATACTTGGAAACTTGTTCTAAAGAAAGAAGCTAAACACATTGTAGGATGTAAATGAGTGTTCAAAATCAAGCAAAAAGCATATGGATCATTGGAAAGATACAAAGTTAGACTCGTCGCCAAGGGTTATAGTAAAAAAGAAGGAATTGACTATACTGTATATTCAAAATGCATTTCTATATGGATCTATTTTAGAAGAAGTTTACATGGTTCAACCACCCGGATTTCAAAATTATTCTTTCTCAAATTATGTATGCAAGCTTGAACGTGCTCTATATGGTTTAAAACATGCTCCTAGGGCATGGTTTGGCTGTTTTAGTCTATTCCTCCAAAATCTTGGTATTAAAAGGGCTCAAATAGATTTATCTCTTTTTATTATGAGAAAAAGAGAAATACTTGTATATGTTTTGGTATACGTGGATGACATGATCATAACAGGAAGCCCACTATAATATATTCATGAAATTATTTTTCAATTCAAAAGTGAGTTTGCCATTAAAGATCTGGGTGAGCTTCATTTCTTTTTGGGCGTACAAGCAACAAGAATTGACAATAAGCTAATATTGTCTCAAAGGATATATATATTTGAGATTCTCAAAAGAACAAATATGCTTGGAGCTAAGGGAGTTTCAACTCCCATAACATGCTCTCCTGCTTTATTTGCTCAAACTGGATCAAATTTTTATGATTCAACTCTTTATCGCAACATTGTTGAAGTTCTTCAATACTCTACTATGACTAACCTAGTGATCTCTTATGCTATCAACAAGGTTTGTCAATACATGCATTATCCTACTGATGCCCATTGGGATGTTGTAAAGATAATCTTAAGATATTTAAAAGACTATTGATTATGGTCTTGTTATTAGACCAAGTTCAGTTCTTAGTATTAATGCTTACAGTGATGCAAATTAGGCAAGATGTCTTGATGATAGACGATCTACAGGTGTATATATAGTGTTGATTAGATCCAATCTAGTTTCATGGAGTGCTAAAAAGCGGTCAGTTGTCTCTCGTTCTAGCACTGAGGCTGAGTATCGATATATTGCCAATACTACTGCTGAGATCATGTGGTTACAATTTTTATTAAAAGAACTTTGTGTTGGTCAATCACAACCTCCCATATTATGGTGTGACAATATTGGCGCAGCCTATCTTGCAGCTCATCCTATTTATCATAGCTGCAACAAACACATAGAGATTGACCTTCATTTTGTTCAAAAAAAACTGGCTAAAAGAGATTCGAAAATTCAATACATTTCTTCCAAAGATCAGGTTGTTGATATTTTAACTAAGCCACTTAGTAAGCAACATCATTATCAAATAATTAACAAACTCAATCTCATTACTGGAGCATTGAGCTTGTAGAGGGATGTTAACAGAAATACCAAGAAGGCTCTCAAAGTGAATTACTTGGGATATGAAAAGTCATGTCTCTTGACGGATGAAAAGTCATGTATGTTGGGAGATGAAAAGTCATGTCTCTTGGGAGATAAAAAGTCACGTCTCTTGAAAGATGAAAAGCCATGTCTCTTGAAAGAAGAAAAGTCATGTCCCTTGTAAATTAGAGACCCCTTATGTATCTCCTTTATATAAAGGGACATCTCTACCAAACAGGGGTGGAGGGAGGGGGGGCCCGCCTGGGCCATGGCCTGGGTCAGCTTCAGAAAAAAAAATATATATTAAAAAAATCAGTTTTTTTTACTCTGGCCCAACCCGCGGATGGTCTTGGCCTGGCCCGCAGATGGTCTTGGCCGGATGGTCTTGGCCCGACCCGCTCGTTCCCTCCCGTCTTTCGCCCCTTTCTCTCTCACTCACTTCCTCTCTGCCCTACCCTATCTCATTTTCCCCTTTCTCCTGCTTGCTCAGATGGTCCCCTCCTCTCTGGCCCACAACCATAGCAGATAGCTCATAGCAGGGCCCTCTCTCTCACGCCCTCTCTCTCGCTGGCTCCTCTTTCCTTGCCCTGGCCCACAATCACAGATCACGCTGGCTCCTCCTTCCTTGCCCTGGCCCACACCACATTCACAGCTCTCGCTGCCCACTAGCTCCCTCTCTCCTTGCCCTAGCCCACAAGGCCACAGGCGCCCACAACCACAGCACAGAGACTTGGAGGAGGTAATTTGGAAATTGGGAGCATTCTGTTTTTCTCCCCTTATCTCTTTTTTGTTGTGCTTCAGATTTTCTACCGCAGAATTTATGGTGCAATCCTAAAAGGTAGCATCTGGGTGCCCAAAATTCTATGGAGCACCATTGTCGTTCCATCTCAGGCATTAGGGCTAAGCTCAACAAGTTTGCCAATTGAGCAGGGATGAGGATCAATCATGACAAGAGCTCCATTATCTCCTTTAGTGCGACACCTGAAGACTCCCTTATGGCATCCAGCCTGCTTGGGTGGCCTCTTGGTAATTTTCCGTTCAAGTACCTGGGCTTTCCCATACTAAATGGTGATGTTCTTGATGCCTACTATCTTCCTTTGATTCTCAAAGTTGAGAGAAAACTAGCTGGGTGGAAACATCGTCTGCTTTCGTTCTCTGGCTTATTATGCTTGGTGAAGTTTGTCTTGTCATCCATTATTGGCTGATGACTTTGAAGCTTCCCCACAACACTATCAAGAGACTTGAGCAGCTGAGTTGTCGCTTCCTATGGAGTGAGACAAAGGATTCAAGAGATATGCACCAAGTCAAATGGGATAATCTTTGCCTGATGAAGGATTAAGGTGGCATGGGCATTCACAAATTGCAGGACTCTAACGTAGTGTTTCTCACTTTTCTAGCAAGGAAAACTTTCCTATCACAATCACTTTGGTCTGATATTATTCAAAGAAAATACATGGTATCTAAAAGTCTGTGGCCAATGAAATCTAATAAGAACACCTCCTCTTTCTTGAAAGTGATCTTCTCAACATGGATGAAACTGAAGGATGATATCAGTTGGTGCGTTAAGAATGGGAGAACTGCCTGATTCTGGACTGACCAACGGTGCGGGCAGCCCCTGCTCAAGGACGTCTCCAGTGAAGACATTGTGATAATTCAATCCCTGTTTAGCTGGTGCATCACCGATATGTGTTGGGGAAATACAGATATGGTCGCGGTGATGCTTCAGAAATATAAACGTCTGGCCCAGCTGCCTCCCACCGATATGTGTTAGGGAAATACAGATATGGTCGCGGTGATGCTTCAGAAATATAAACGTCTGGCCCAGCTGCCTCCCCTATCCGATGGTGGTGACGACAATCTTTAGGTTGACAAAATTGTGTGCAAAGTGTTCTCTCACGAGCTAAGGCCTCAAGACTCCTTGGTGGGGGACGACAATCAGCCAAGGGTACCCATGTGCATGCTGTACTCTCTGCTTTGGTTGCGAGGACTGTCTCCTCACTGATGAGTGTCTTAAGAGACTTGGATTCCACATGGCTTCCTTGTGCCCGCTATGCAGGCATCAGGAAGAGACTTTATTTCACCTTTTCATAGACTGCTGAATTGCAAAAGAAATTTCAGCAACTGGCGGCCAAGAATTTTGGCAATTAAGGACTCCCAAAACACAACCTGGTGGACACTCTCAAATTGTGGATGAAGATCCAGATGCCCCACGAAGCCCTACTCAAATGCTGGTACATTTACTTTCACCTGATTATTTGGTGGATCTGGAAATTGCACAATGGATCAAGCATCATTTGATTCCAAACTGGTCCCATGCTAATCTCCTTTGTTGGAAACTCTTCCATGAACACTTCTCCAAGTTCAAGTGGGATAGGGACACGAAGAAAGCCATTGGTAGTTGGCTTTGCACCGGGATCTCGTGATCTAGTTGGGTCTGAAACGTGAGCATTGGTTTTGTTGTCTAGTTTGGCTGGATTACCTGAGGATGCACGGGTTTACAGGTATAGTCCATGGCAGATCTAACTGCACAGTATTGAAGATAGTAAAATGGAATTCAACACCTATCTCCCCCCATCCAAAATGGCTACTCATTAAGTGCCTCTATGCCATTCAGACCTCCCACCTTCCTATCTTATTTCCGTCCAACAACCCTTCTTGGGTTACTTGTATATGGGCAGAGGCCTTCCATGATCCAGAACTCCATAACAGGAGACTTTGCCTCTGCTTCAGATTTCTAAATGCCCGATTTCTGCTGATCTAGTTTGGATTCTTTCCACTTGTTCAAGAACTGATCACTACCAAGAATGGGTTTCATGTAATGAGAAGTTTTGATGGCCCATTTATTGGGCCTTCTTTTTGAGTTTTGAATATTTAATCTTGTTTCCTCAGGATCCTATTTGTTGCACATATCATTTTGTTGGCAATAAATCTGGGGCAACCTGCGTGGTCGATTGCCTGGAGGGTTCAAACATCACTAGCTGACCTTGAATATGAGGAACCAAGGTTAAACTGATCTAAATGTGTTTTCTTAATCAATGGTGCAAATATTTAGTGTGTGTTTTTTAACAATATAAATACCTTATATTTGCTTTTAGTCTTTATCGATAGTTTAAAGTGCATTTGAGAATTTCCCTTTATGAAATCTGCATTTGTATTGGTACATGATGCACAAATTTCGTTCATTAGTCTATTTTTAGCATATGAATTTTTGCAAAAGCTGAGTATGTAATGTATAATGCATTTTTCTTTTCACAAAAATATGTATTTTTAGAAAATGAGGGACTGAAGCAAGTTAATAATTCATGATTAACTATTATAGTTGGTTGGATTGTATGATTGGTCTGGCAACAACCCATTACCCCCTGAGATATTGCTTCTTCCTACCTTCCTTCCTATTCATCCAGGTCAATTATTATTGATAATTTCACTTGGTTATTGGATATATAAGCCCTTTTTTTCCCAGTAGCTGGTTGCTATTACAATTAAGTAGTGGATGTTGATCTTTGAATATAGTTTACTGCACACACTACTGCACAAGAAGATATCCCCCAAAAAGTTAGTTTTCCTCATTCCCAAAACTGAAATTTGAATATTGTAGAAACTAGAGCCTTCTTTGATCGCTCCTGAGTATTGATAATTGCTGAAATTTTTTGAGGCGTGACATTTTGAATTGGTTTTCCCATGTCAAATTAGTCTATCTTTTTGCATTCTGAACTTTGTTTGTCAAATTAGTACTCATTGTCAATGCTCAAGTAGTGTTATTTTGATGGAAATGATTGATTACAGCTTCTAATGAGTTACAATCTAATCCATTCTGTTTTAGTCTTATTGAGAGACTTGTTTTTAGATAACAAGATAGTAATTTGGGTTTCACAATAAATGCTTTCGTCTTTCTAAGTTTTGTAGATAATATAGGGTTCATAAAACTATCCTGCCCAATGACACTATCACCTGATATACCTTTAATACCGAAGTTAGAAGCTAGATTTTTCTAGTGTTCATGATATGTATTTTGTGTAAATACATGTCACACACAGACTTAATATAACTGCAAGGGAAGATTCATAGTAATATCACAAAAGTCCAAACATTACCAACATGAGGATAAGGGAAGCAGCATAACATCAGTGTCAGACAACATTCCAAGATAATATAGAACAAAACAGAGTAAAGTCAGTATACCTGTTTTTGTTCAAGATTAATAGAAGTAACCGTGTAAAATTGCCTAGTTCTCTTCTCCTACCACCATAAGCTTACAGTTATTATTTAATATTCATCCTTTTCTTGTCTACTTTAATAGAATGACTTTGCTAACTACAATGGGCACATGTTCCAGCTATACCATTTGCATCAATTCCCATAGTTTTTTGAAAGTTATCTCTGTTTTTATGAGCCCTATTTCGATTATAAAATTTATGCTTTTTTACTAGGGGTGCGTGTTATGTAGCTTGTCTATCAGATTTGTGGGGTTTCTTGTTCCAATACTCGGGCTTCTCTTGTTGCTTATTTTAGAAAGCTCTCACTCTTTTGAAGTATCTTCACTATTTTGTTTTCTTTTCTAGAAATATGTCTGTAGGGTTTATTAAGAAATAAAGATTCATGACAAACAGGTTTAAAACAATGCAACAACAATTTATACAATACTAAAAAATTAAAAACTCACAAAGCCTATAATGGTTCTTCACAATAAGTGCATAAAAGCGCAACAAAATAAATAAAAGGTTAATTATGTATTTCACTAAAGTTGCTGAGGAAGCATAGGATTTTGAATATTGTAGAAAGCCCTTTATTCTTACAAAAGCTTCAGCATGACTATTTGGAGCTGTTGAGCTGGTTGGACCAAGGTTGAGGTTTAAAATTGACCTTAAAACTTTGAAAAGAAATAAATAGTGCAAAAATAAGAATGATGATAAATATGTATCCATTATATATCTATCTAATATGCATACAAAACAAGTATATATATACCTACACAATGTGTGTCTAGATATATACATATATATATACACACACACACACAAAATTGCATGGACATATACACCAGTGTTAGTGTCAGACATGGGCATGGCTGTCAGACACATCGAGCCCTAAACAAATGGACACTTGGGCACAACTATTATATATATATTTTTTTACCAATGAAAGGATGCCTTGGTTCTTGTGTCATATTTTTAGAAAGGAAGATGCTTAATCACCTTTTTTAAAAGGATTACCAGGATATCCTCCCTTTTTTAGGATGACCAATGTTTTTATTTTTTAATGAAACCCCTAGTTGTCCTTTAGAAAAAAGAACAGTCCATTACATTTTGTTAAGTGTTTTTTCCAAAGAGAGAGAGAGAGTGAGTTTCATGTGACTTGATTGAAAAGGAGAAGAGAGAGTTTCATGTGTGACTTGATTGAAAAGGAGAAGAGTGATAGGATAGAAAATGGAGGGAAAAAAGATAGAGAAATAAAAATATAGAGTGAGAGACAGAAAGAGAGAGAGAAAGAGAAAAGAGTGAGAAAAGAAAAAAAGAAGAAAAGAAATATAGAGAGTGGAAACACATACCAATAACTTCATGTTTTAAAACTAAAGTATCGACACATGTCAGTTTATGTGTAAGCCTGCCACTGACACTTCATATTTTAGAAGTGTCCTTGCAACACCATACATATTTGGGTAGGTCCTAACACCATCAATCAAACTTATGGTACTACTATAAAAGCTTGTAGATAAGATAATTGAACCTCAAGGAGCATGAGTTTTGAGTGAAGAAATTTGTTAATTGATCAGATGCAGTATGAGGGTCTGGTAGCTACCTATTTTCCATACACACACACACACACACACATATAGAGGAGGATTCAGATATGCTCCTTACCGGATGTTTCCAAACGGATAGCTAAAAAATAAAAATCCACTTAACAGCATGGGATCCCTTTTTCTTTTATTTCTTTCCTCTCCTCTCTTCTTTCTTTCTCACTCGGCCAAAGGAGGTGTTCGGCTAGAGAGGAAGGGAGGGGATGGAAAGCAAGAGAGAGACAGTTTTAGAGAAGGTGAGATGAAAGGAACAAGAAAGAAGGAAAATGATAACGTCCATCTAACACACACATCAATGCTTGTTAATTGGTTCTTAACTTGCTTCTGTTAGGGTTAAAATTCTCACCTTGGTGCCTTCATAAGCTTTATCCACTCATAGGTATGCCATGTAGTATTAGTAGGACATCAATCCCTATGGAAGTCCATCCAAGCATTCTTGAGTTGTCACTTTAACTCTCCAAAATTGCTAGATCAAGGTAGCTCTAGATTTTTGAAATATTATTTGGTTTTTCCTAACCCAGCTTCTACTTTCTTTAGGCAATAAAAGACACAACATTTTCATATGACATACCCAAGGAACTTAACTTGCTTAAGTCATAATTCATACCTAGAAACCATATTTAGGCACATTTGACTTTTTGATCCTCAGCTTCATAGCTCCCTGATCTAGAATAAAGCTTAGAATATACTAACAGTTTTCAAATTGTTCAATAATTCCTTACTCCTGGACAAATG
This sequence comes from Nymphaea thermarum, assembly GCA_011799765.1. Lineage (NCBI taxonomy): Eukaryota > Viridiplantae > Streptophyta > Magnoliopsida > Nymphaeales > Nymphaeaceae > Nymphaea > Nymphaea thermarum. Next base: position 155,742 of record JAANDH010000186.1, on the reverse strand, counting down.
ATATATGTTCTTGATCACCTCCCTAGTTGAGGATCTTACAATTTATGTACGACCTTAATGTTATATCCTTCTTTCAGCATAGGATTGGTGCGGACTAGGGCGGAACATTAAATCAACTGAATCCATTATCTAATGCACATAACATCGTTTTGTTAGTTTTTCTTATTTTGATATCCTTTCTGGTGTGTAACATTAGACATCAAGACCAACTATGGAATGAATTGACCACAATATCGATTTCTCCTTCAGCTAGCAACTCTTCAATTCCATGGGAAGGATGTCAAAGAACTTTCAGAACCTTTTAGCCTTTGACAAATGATTCCTCTTTACTTTCTATATCAATACAAATCAGATTGTATGAGGTATCCTTGAGAGAGATACTTGTAAATATGCTTTGACTTCCAATATTAATTTTCACTCATAGAATTTTTAGTGTATAGTTCTAGGGATGATAAATTAGGCTGCAAATGATAATTTTATTTCTCTATGTAGAGTGATGTAATCTTTCCGCAACTCCTCTAAAATAACTGATTTGACTTTGGTATTCTCTCCATTAATTATAGGTATTTTTGGGAAATACTCATCGAACATCAAGTTGAAAAATCAATGCTCTCAGCAAAAATTTCTGAATTTGCAACAAAACAAGTAGCGCTAGTAGCTTTTATAGATTAATCCACTTGGCTCAAGCTTTGGGGCTTAGTTGAAATTAGCCGACTGTTAGATGTTAACATATGACTAAGAAATTAAAAGCCATCACTAAAGTTTTTAGGCACCAGAGCGTTAGTAATATTTTATAGCACAGTGATGGTTTATCGTGCTTGTAGCAAATGTTTTTGACAATTATGGAGATGAGTTATAATTTTTTAGCCATCTGACAACATCTGACAGCAAGCTGATTGCAATTCTAGCCGCAACATGCTTCAACCAGCAAAGTAAGGTAGCCAACCTTCTCCTACATGAGAATGACTAGGGAGTAATTTTCTATTCATCAAACTCATAAAGAATTTATTTTATTACATGCTTTATAATATAATGCAATATTCCTATTTAAGATTTACTTGTTCCGGGCATTAAGCATGTCTAAGTATTAAATATTGGAACGTATTGGAAATACGAATGGCAGTTGACCTATTGGAATGTATTTCTAAGTATTAAATAATGGATGTGCATTATGTCGAATATCTGGCTCATTTTCCTTGTAGTTTAGATTTTTAATTCCAAAGATCTGCCCACGCAGTTATCTACTGGCATAAATGGATTGGTTTCAAATATCCAATCTGAACCTAATATATTTCTCTTCTTTGGAAGATAATAAAAGGGGTCAGGTTAGACTTATCCTCATTTCCCCTCACCTTTTGCGCATTTCTTCCCTAGAATCTAAATCTGGTCCAACTGTTGTTGACCCATCAATGACATAACTCAAACATCTCCAACCTTTTCTTTCTGAACTAAACATTATGACACAAAATAAATGAGGTTGCAATGACCACACTCATTTGACTAGTTTCCAAAAGCACTTGCCTTTGCAAAGTCAAAAATCCATGTTTGCATTTTTTTTTTACTTGGATGGACTCTTGTCAAATGCAAGAAAGTTGGTAACCTGATGGCAGAAAAACTGAGATGACTGAAAGCCCGATAGACGATGGCTGCAACTGGTCACTGTTCGTGAACATGTGAGTGGGAAGTCATTCATCGAGTTAAGAGATCCAGAGTGGAGGAGGAAACCTAAATGGGAAAGACAACAAAACCAAGGAATCCGCCAAACAAGACTTGAAATGATACCTGATAAAGCAAATCTTGCCATCCTTCTGACTGAGCCAGAAGAGGGGGGAAGATGTCAAGAAACGACATAGTGGTCAAAGTGGAGTTGACTTCTCGACCGTCAGTATCATATTCGACCATTCCAGTGATCAGAGGGAACTGGAAGATCTTTCCTATCATCTTAGTCTCTTTCTTCATCCTTTCATCGATCAAAAGGAACCCAGAAAAGGGAGCCACATTAAAGGAGACCCTAAACGTTGCCTGTTATGAAGAAGAATGGGTAGGGTGTGTTTCAACCCTATAACATTCAGAATCCAAACACTATTAGAGTGATATGAAGAATGGCCTTTGCTATCACTGTCCTTATGTTACCAAACTGGTCGGCAAGCTGGGAAAGCTAACTGGTGAACTAGCTGGACATGGTCAGAATGGATCAACATCAAATTACAGTATGTCACTTTTGACCACTCGGCCACTCTTCCCTTCATGGGCCGGGGTTCAAATTTTCAATATACCTGGATATAGAATTCATAAAATTTTTTGAAAGCACGTCTCAAAAGAATTTCAAAATCAACTTTGGGAAAAGTCCTACTCACCAAGTTCTGAGGAGGAATGTCAATTACGCACTACATTACCTCTCTCATCACCTATGCCTATTACCAATTACCACAACCATAAAGCACTCACTTGATTCTATCTCAAATGGTTGAATAGTAGCTTGCAGTGATTTACCTACCACATGAGGTCTCTAGTTCCTACCTAGGATGGCCAAAATGTGCCGATGAAAAGAATAATAAAAAAAGCATCTGGTCCTTCATGCATATGCAGACTTCCATATCCAATGGCCAATTCTTCAAGCAGGATTAAAGGGAAAGCATGAACAAGAAGGAGGAAAGCAAAATTTTTTTAATGAATGAAATGACCAAATATCCACCTAATTTTGCTTATTTTCAACTTTTCTTTCATTGTTTCCAAAAAAAATGGTCGTTTGGTGGATCCACATAATCAATGCATTACCAATAATTTGGTTTTAGGACTAGGTTAATTTTGTAGAAAGTTCCCAAAACATGGTCTGATAGCAAAAATGCTGCTTTTGCTTGTATTATTTTATTATAACAAACTAACAAAGATCCAAAAATAAGAAAATAGAAAGAAAAACCATCCGATCAGAAGCTTCTCAAGATAGCAGAAAAGAATAAAAAGAACTAATGAACAATTCAATTAGTTTTTGAAAAAAAACCATTGGATGCACATCCTGCAATGGAACATATTATACATGAGGATTTCTTTGGTGATTACTTGTTTATATGTTTGTTCATGCAGAAAAATTGTGGTGTCACTATCGCTTGGTCTACTCACCCATGAGCTACTTGTATGGAAATAGATGGGTTGGCTCTATCACAGAAACAGTCCTAGAACTACGCATAGTGCTTCTTCCTCTACCTCATGACCAAGTAGATTGGAATAAAGCACAAAATTTATGTGAAAAGGTTGGTGTACGCATCTTAACCAGTAGTGACTAGTGCATTTTCAACAAGAGGGTTGTTTACTAAAACAAATAGCATGATCCCTGCTTCAGATCTTATAATGCCATTCTTTACCTCCAGCTCATTTTAATTTAGTTTTTCCTAAGTGCATTTTCAGATTAATAAATTGCTGCCATCAAACTTATATATACATACATATGTATGCGTGTATTTGTGTATGTATATGCATGCATACATACATATAATATGTATATATGTGTGTATTTGTATGTATATATATGTCATTTGGCATTTCCATCAACCTGAAGCTGTTGTCGATAAGTTGAGCCTTATTGAGTATTGAAAAATCAATCATTCAGAAACGAGGAAAATTTGTCAAAATTCTAATCTATAGATTAATTTGCGAATGAGTTCATTAACCATCTTGAGATTGTTAGCTTGTAAAGTATAACAAAACCAGCTTTAGAACAGATCACATTATTTGCATTATATTTGGAGATATCTCTACAGATATGTTGTCTAGTATTTGTCACTTAGCTTTTAGAGCACTCTGAAGTAGTTTTTTGTGAATCAAGGTGCCAAATAGGTAAACTCAAAGTGCCCAAACTACAGTATTTGAAAAACAAATGTTGAAAGTTCAAAGTACAGATTGGTTTCTACAAAATCATGGTATCAAAATCTTAGATTTGTTGGCTTATAAAAACCAACCCACACCTCATATTTTCACAATTTTTTTTTTGAATCATATAGTCTCAGACAATCTTCATTCATATGTGGCATTAGATTTATAAGAAAAAACTTCAATGCAATGGAAGCACATACAACAACTTGAATGTCATGATAATTGGAAAGGACAAACACCTTGGATATCTTTATATATATATCTATTCACATGTGCTTGTACCTCTATTTATAGGTGGAAAGAACATCATATTCACATCCCAAACCAGCAAGTATTTGTTGGGTTTTATCTCTGTCAAAAAAAGCTTTCCCACGCCAAGGCAATCTGATCGACAAATCCATGATAGTTAAGGAAGCTTTTTTCAAATTGTGGAGTTCTCTCTTTAGTTACATCATTCAAGACATGGACATTTTGAATAAATAGGATTGTCTATAACTCTTTAGCTGTGGTCTGACACTCTAATAACTTAACCAATAACTACTTCTTCCTGCTTAATTCAAAATACATTATTTTGGATTATTGACATGTGTACTTTCACACCATTGTCAACTCTATTTTCCAATATGATGAATTCAGTTGGCATTTTAAGTGACATAACCAGGTAGCCGACAAATCGTAAGTTTTATAAAGGAAATAAATTGGTTTTCCATGATAGTTAAATTGGTATTCTTTTATACAATAATTGATGGAGAAAATAGGAGGGGAACATGGAGGAGAACCATTGAGATCTGTGTAAAAGAAATGAAGAATGAGGGCAAATTGAGGGAACACAAATCATGGGTAATACAACGACATGACAAAAGATAAGTACAGATGTGATATATGCATATATCTAGTTCAGATTTGATGCGTGATATATCTTTGGTTCAAATATGATGTGATATATATGTCTACTCCAGATCTGGGCAAAAGGAAAAATAGCCATAAATGATCCAAGGTTAAAATATGATGTGATATATATGTCTACTTCAAATATGTGACAATTAAGAAATTGCAAGCTTGATCTCCAGGTTTGCTCAACTACAACATGAGGAAGAAGAGAAGACAAGAGAGAAAGGGGATTTCTTCAGCAGTATAATGGCAGGGTTATAGGCAATCTAATCATATTAATCATGAAGATGTGAATTTCAAGGACTTAATAATGTAAGAGTAAATAATAAAATAACAAGCTTGTCAATTTAGATCAGATCAAAATCCAAAACAAAAAGACACATATATACATGTGCCCTTTCAAACCTCTTTGCCCGTTGCCCCTTAAGTTGTACATGGTCTTGAACCATGAACAACCTACCTTTGGGCATGCAAAATCTATCAGCATTTCTGCTTATTTAAACTTCATTTGTTTGAACCCTAGCATTTATAACTTGTATTTTTTTTTTAACTCTTTGTTTTTTACTTATGCTCATCTTTTTGCTGTAGGAGGATCTCTACTACCCGCATCCACTCATATAAGATGTTCTTTGGGCGGATCTTCACAAGATTGTGGAACCATTCCTAAGCCATTGACCTGGGTCTATCTTAAGAGAGAAGGCTCTACATACAGTGATGCAACATATACACTATGGGGATGAAAACCCTCACTATGTTTGCATTGGTGCACTGAACAAGGTTTGTTTAAATATGTATGTCTGTTGCTATTGGCACTCCAATAGAAGGCGGTCAAGGAATGTTCCTTAAACATGGCTTTATGGAGACACTATTTTCTTATAGTACATATGAAAGAAATAAATGCAAGAGCCATGTTCATTGATGAGATTTCTGTTAGAAATATGAATATTTAAACCAAAATATTTCTTGAAAATAAAACAAAGGGAGAGGAGAAAGACAAAGACTGCAAACAGTCACAAAATCCTAACTCTAAGGTTTGTGACCTGCATTATAAAGGAAAAGACTTACATGAAGGATGATCATGTCCCCATCAAAAAATAATGAATACAATAATATAGAATATAGAATATAGAATAAGTGATGTCTGCACCCAAGATCCACGCTAGATCTGAATCCATGTTATCTTGATAGCCTTCCTCAAGTTGTACATAGTTTTTAATCATGAACAACTTGCGTTCAAGAACCAAAACTTATGCTTTAAAATTAAAGGCATCACATAAACTGATGACGACAAAGGACTTCAGGTCGGAACTGAGATGTGAAGAAGAATGTGAAAAATCACAATCAGAAAATGACATCTAAGTGAATTCCTAGAATCAGAAAATCATGTCAAAAGTGGGAAGGATATGTTTCAAAATTCACATTGGAGAACTTATTTTCAGATTTCAAGAGGAGATGCTTTAGACTTTAAAGGACACAAGTTCAACGGAGAAAGCAGATGGAATATGATGAATATGATGGAAACAAGGAATAAGATAGTTGAAAAGAGAAATAGAGCATCCAACCCACTTAACTAGAGAAACATTGATCTCTTGGGTCACTCTTTTGGAATCTATGCTACCGACACTGCTTTGATACCAAGTCAATTTTTTACTATTCAAAAACAGTCCACTATGAGAACGAAGATGAAAATATGAAGGGAAAATTTCCAGTACAATTTGGCAGCCTCAAAGATGACAGGAGGAATGCCTTAATCTTTCATTAAAAGATAACATTTTACATGACAGATACGTATAGCATTAGTTATAAAAATTACAAATATGCCACTGCCTTCTTAGACTGCATGCCAGAATATACAACTAGATCGGTTATATTAGGTACCCAAGTCTATAAGTCTTATTATGGCTTTTTCATTTCATCACTGAGGCTCTTGCTTCAGTTGGATTTCAGTTTACTTGACAAACTTTTGGTGATCACACCATAAGTTTGAGGGGGATGTTAGATCGTATGTAACAATCCTTGAAAGTACATCTATATGTATTTGTATATTCTATATATCTATCACAATATTTGATTGTGTTACATGTACACATACACACACCATGTACGCTTCTCACATGTATTTTCTATTTTCTATTTTTTGTATTTTTCTATTTTTCTATATTTTGTTTTTTGTTTCAGCTGACTGGTCAATGGACCTAGCCATTGGCCAAAAAACTAGCCATTGGAGCTTGCTCTAGCTGACAACTTTCTTTTTGTCTCTATGTTTCTTATTATAATTGAGGTACTGAAGCTCTATGTTTAGTGTGGCCTTAGAGCTTGGTTTTTAAGGATTCTGCATTTATTAATACATTCAGATTTTATCTGATTTGAGAGTTTTTTGTTGTGAGAATTTGGTGGACATTATCATCACCTTTAAGTGACTGTTTTCTTGATTAATCTCTATTGTTTTATCTCTAATGAACTTGTCTTCCCATCTTTTTTGTTACGTTTTTTTTTTGCTTAGAAATGTTGCTTTCATTTCTTTTGTAAAATAGCATAAGGAATCAAACTGTATCAATAACATGACATGTGGATGGATTGGTACATGTGAAACTGTCAAGCTCAAATTAATGAAATCATGACATCAAGAAAAGTAGGAAGTTATATATCTAATTGCCTTATCTTAGTGGGACCAATTTGGTGCTTGTTAGCTTCTACATGCATAACATTTCAGAAACTCTTTCTGCATTGAGAAAGAGTCTTTCTAAATGCTTTCCAATTACCTATCAAACTTATGGTACATTAGTTTCTTAGAAGAATACATGGCTAACAAGTTGTTTGAAATGATGGGCCCTCAATATGCTTTGTTGTTGGGTTGAAGATCGAAATTCAGATGCATTTAAATTGCATCTTTCAGAATACCAGATTATTTATGGTTTGTAGAAAATGGCATGAAGATGAAGGTGATAAAAAAATAGTACCTACTAGTTCAATCATATTAACTTGTGCTTTTCATAACAATTAAAGAATTTTACTATATCTTTTGTTACAAGTAATATATTGGTTGAGTAATGATGGACGCCAATTGTGGGATGCTGCTTTTGCTATTCAATTAATAGTAGCAACTGAACTTGCTGGGGATGGTAAAATGAATTTTGGGAAAGCACATGACTTCATAAAAAGTTCACAGGTTTGACATTCATAGCATCTCAATGGTGAATTTGGTCCTTCTTCTAAAGGCTCAAGACAATTGCTTTGGTGACTTTGGCTCATGGCATCGCCACACATCAAAAGGTGCATGGACTTTATCAACAACAGACTTTTAGTGCCACCAATTTCAATGTTCAACCTGACCATATTCAATTGTAATTTTTATTTCATTTTCAAGCTGCTCTTATACTTGCAAAATTACAATCAAATGTGGTAGGAGAACCTCTGGTAGTAGAGCAATTTTATGATGTTGTGGATTTGATCGTATCTCTACTCGTAAGCTGAATAGTTTACCATAATTAACTTTTTGTTGATTGAAAATTTCAATATTAATTGTTGACAAATTTCATTATCATGTTTCAATTATATAACATGAGATAAGGATGAACTGTCTAATGCATATAGGGCAATATAGGAAATTATGTTGTAACTCGTAAACCAAGTTTCAAGAAGACTATATGGATTTGACAATTTTGTTGTCATTTTGGGTTTCCTTATTTATCCTTGTACGTCAATTTTGTTTCTAGTTGGTATGATATACAATTGTATTCAATGACTGTTCCTTCTATCACATGGTTATACTGATTGCCAAGTTGCATTGGCGTACTCCAGTCACATCACATTTCTTGTTTTTCCTTTTCATAATATGTTCATGATTATGTGGAGCACTCCAGTTCACATTTCCTATTTTCCTTTTCATAGTGTGTTCATGATTATGCTAATTCCATGTCTATCCTTTTGCAATTTGTAAAATGTTTCTTGTGCATAATACAAAATAGATAAGAAAAATTTCTAATTCTTTTGGGTGAGTATCTTTCAAATATTTGTAACTATCTTCTGAAATAAGAGATAAAAGAGTTGTTCTGATACAAACTGATTCATTCATAATAAGAAAATCTATCCTTGTGTCTTGGGACGGGATATCAACTAAGGCTTTTGATGTCACACATTGTTTCTTCATGAAAGGAGAGAATCAGAATCAAGTTAATCAAGTTTGTTCTGATCCAAATATCCATTTGAAATTTTAAATTCAATATTGTCACAAGACTTTCGTAATTGAGTTAAATTGCATCAGGTCAACCTCTATTTTGTGTATAGTTGGCAAACCCGTGAGTCAGACTCAGATTGGGTAACGACTAGGTCAGGGGTCAGTAAGTTGACTTAGGAGCACATTTGGGTCCGGTCATCAGTTTGTATAGTGTATTTTTGCTACAAAACAATAAAAAGTTTGAATATATCTACAAAATAGCAACTATCAAGTAAATACAATAAAATTACTCTATCTTTATGGTTTCAACTACAAAATAATAACAGGTAGTAGCCTGTGTTAGATTAATTTATTTTCTAATAAACAACTATATATTTCCTAGCCAAATTAGGTAATAGCTAGAATAGGTGCTGAATAAAACAGTTTATAATCAAGTCGTCCAAGCCAGTTCAACCTATTCAGTTGAGAATTGACTTCGAAATTTTTGACTTACAAGAGGTGGAAAAGTCATTTTATATGCAACTAGGGTCTCTCTGGTCATCTAGATAGATTTGTGTCAGTTTTCCCACAATTCATTTCATGCAAAGAACATGATATTACGAACCAAAAGTTCCTTAATTGGGACAAAGGAGAGCAGTTGTTGGTGGCCTATATCACATCAACTTTGTCATTATAGCTTCTTGTAGCAATTCTAAATGAATGTACAACTGGTGGCCTATACATATGTGTGTACATATAAATGTATACAAATTAGTACATTGTTTAACGCTCAAACATGTAGACTACAACAAAATATATAAAAATAAATCTTTTATTAGAGGGATAAAATGCTTATTAAAAGCATTACCAAAACAAGGAACAATCTCATAATGTATATAGTTCATGGGTTGAGTTAGCTGTTGGGCTTGCTTCAATCGCTTGCTTACTCCTAGTTGATGGTCAAGAATGACCAGGACATAGTTACATAGAAACAACAAAAGTAAAAAAAAAAAAAGGAAAGTACAAAAATGTAGACAAAAGAAGAAATACATAAACAAAATAAGAAATTACCAAAGTTATGTATTTGCTATGCGTATATAATTTTATTTACAGAATTTATTTGCATTATATACACATAGACACACATTTCAAGGACCGTTTTTTTAACTTTTTTCCTTCTCTCACTCTATTACCTAATTCACTTTCCACCTTCCTTTTTTCCTTTCTACAACCCTTCTTTCCATGTTAGGATGAATGAATCTTGGGTAGAGAAGGACTGGAATACACTCATATAATTTCTTAGATACATGTGGTTCTCGGTTAGAACTAGTGTAGTTCCAGAACATCTTAATTTTTACATTCCTTTCCCCCCAATTTTGTTATCCCATGTAGTTCCAGAACATCTTAATTTTTACATTCCTTTCCCCCCAATTTTGTTATCCCACCTCTACTTTATTGGGTTTCTTTGCCTTTCAAAAGTAATTATTCTTATCAATGTACTATTATGTGGATTACTTTACTATTTTCTTTGTGTGTTTTCTTACAAAATAAATGTGGTGGCTTTTTGATATATGAGCCAACAAGATCATATGCATGGTTGGAGGTACATCTGTGCACTAATTTTTCTTTTCTTGATGATAAAGTCATATTTTTTCAAAACCAAAATTTTCACGTTGTAGCTTCAAGTTCATTTCTTGCATGTCACACTAAAGCATCTTTTGAAATATTAAAGTCGGACGGATGAGGAACAATAGCATAGACATGGTGCATTATATTGTAGCTCACTAATTGTTTATGTTCTATGACTAAGAGCTGTAGCTTCACAAAGAAGGCATAGAGAATGTTACATTGAACCTAATGCACTTTATGATAGACAATTCACTGTTTAAAATAGATACAAAAATCGAGCAATAAAACTATCGAAAACAAAGAAATGGCTATGAACTGCTTAAGAGGTCAATTAAGTAACACTATCATATGATGACTTCATACAGTTGTATATTGTGAAGAAACTTCTGATTTGCATTCTTTCATGTTGCTTATGTTTGCACCCTATATCATGAACATTACCAACACAATTTGTATTTCTTGAGGTTTTATTTCACGAAGAGGAATCCAACTTGGTATTTGCAGCCATTCACAACATAAAGACCTAGCTGATAAGCGAAGGTAACTCATGGAATCAACTATAAAAGAAAAGAACCTTATAGGCACTTTTTGGAGCATTCAATTCTCACAACTTCAATCTACTGAGTGGAAGAAGTTGGAAAATTTGGGTAATGGCTGCACTATGTGCATTTATTTGGTGATAAGCTTTTGCAGAAATGTTACATACAAAGTATAAACTGATAAATAAGGGTGTCTAAGGTTGAATAACACTATTTCTTCATAAGAGAGACCATTTTTTAGCAACTGTTGAGCTTTCCATGTGTATGTTTTCATTGTTGACTGATCTTATCCATAGAGACCTGAAAAGAAACTGTGCTTCACAACATAAAGACCTAGCTGATAAGCGAAGGTAACTCATGGAATCAACTATAAAAGCAAAGAACCTTATGGGCACTTTTTGGAGCATTCAATTCTCACAACTTCAATCTACTGAGTGGAAGAAGTTGGAAAAATTGGGTAATGGCTGCACTATGTGCATTTATTTGGTGATAAGCTTTTGCATAAATGTTGCATACAAAGTATAAACTGATAAATAAGGGTGTCTAAGGTTGAATAACACTATCTCTTCATAAGAGAGACCATTTTTAGCAACTGTTGAGCTTTCCATGTGTATGTTTTAGTTGTTGACTGTTCTTATCCATAGAGACCTGAAAAGAAACTGTGCAAGATACAAAATATAAAGGAAAGGTGTAGTCATTCTGAGTCACAAGAACCTAATTTGATAGTTCAACAACATGACATTATGGTTATCCATGAACTAGGGGAGCACTGTAGGGATCAACAAGAGGAAATGAGTTGCAGTTAATTAGCTTCAAGATTTCATTGATAGAGCAAATGAAAAAATCCTTCCTTCTTGTGAAAGGACCAATATATTTTGGTTGATTACACAATGTATTGCTCAATGCCCACCAATACTCATTTACATAGTATCAACACTGCCATTGAGTTGTAGAGGGTGGTATGGTGACTGGCATTATTAAAAAATGATGTTTCCATGTATACCATAAAGCATGATGGAAGGGAATTCATGTGTATCAAAGATCCAATATCGTATTCCATAATATTTGCTCAAGTAACCACTCTACTGTTCCATAAATGAAAGAAATATGAATGGTTTAACTTTGTGTACCAAGAAAAGGGAGGTGTTATTTTCTTTCTTGGAGCTATGTGAAATGTGCTACAATAGGTTAACAAGTTGACATGTCAGAAATTGTTTATTTTCTTGTTACTAGTTAACCAATGTGGACTATGTCCTCAAAACTCGTATAATTGTAGATAAGTTCTTATAATTGTTAGTTGTAATAACATGTTTATTCGTCTAGGATGCTTGATAGCGTTGGTGTCACACTCTTTGCCCACTTAAATTTAATTGAATCCATTTTCTCACTTTCAGATCATCTATCCTTCTAAGTTCTTGCGGACATAAAGATTGATTATCCATGAGTCATCTCATGTTTGATCCAATAACAAGTTATTTGGCAAAACTTCATTATGCACTAATCTCTTTTTCCTTTGTCCATTTAGATCCATAGAATGCACATCATCTGCTGTTCAAGCTTTAGGAGATTTTAGAAAAGTATTTCTTGACTATTGAAAGGAAGATATAGAGACTAGTATCTCAAAGGCTCTTAGTTTCATTAAAAAGATGCAATTACTTGACAGATCATGGTGAGTTTGTTTACTCTCTTCCATCATTCTAAGTAACTTGTTTTTCCATCATTCTAAGTAACTTGTTTTTTGTGATATATAGTATATGTATAGAATGCTGAAGTTACAATGCCATTGTTTTTATTATGAAAATTCTTTGATATAGGAAATTTCAAGAGACCATCATAAGTTTTTCAGAATAATCAACACCAAAGTTCTCATTAACATCATAGATGTTACTAACTTTGTGTTTACCCATTATTCATTTTGCCTAATTTAAGTTGATTAGATTAGTATATTTTTCTAGATTGGAATGGCCAAAGCAGCCTCACAGTATGGGTTTTTTTTATTATTATTTCATGTCAGCCTTTTTAATCACATCTAACTTATAGTGAAGGGGAATATTGCTTTAAGAGTACTAGAAAACTTGGTGTAGTTGTCAATTATCATCAAAACCATAAAAGCATATTTTAAAAGTATTTTCAAAACTTAGTGGTGCTTTTAAACTGATTCAAAAAGTGATGCATACTTATAGCTTTTTTTAGAGGAAAGAATGGTAAATTTTGTGGTTCCTGACTCAACAAAATATTGGATGCACCTTTGGCAATACCAAAGAATCTGTTTTGCATTATTGGTAAAGTGCAGGTGTTTCACTATTTAGGTTAGTTGTAATAGATGTATAAGTTTTGTAAGAGTTTATTGACAATAAAAGATGAATGAATTTGATCTAGTAATAAAGTAATGAAAAATCAATGCTCAACATTAAAGATTTCATGTTTTTCACAAATGATAAGTCGACTCACATGTGAACTATAGTTATGTTGCAACGTACCTTAAGGTAGGAGAAAATCAATCAAGAGAACTTTAGGAAAGTAAGAGAGAAGAAGATAGAAGAAACAAAGAGAAATAAAAGAAAATAGGAGTTGGAGAGAATAAGGGAGAGAGAGAGTCTGTGTGTGTAAGAGAATCATTAAATCTATTGGGCTCCTATCCCATTTAAATAATGATTAGGCTAAAGACAAACTATCAGTCAGGCTTACATACTTGACTGAAATTATGTATGACCGACCATAACTAAAACTATGTTGCCTTCTAACAAGCTACATATGCAATTCTCAGCATTGAATATTTGATTTCAAATTGTTTTCTCAAGATGTAAAATTTATGGAAAAATATATGTAAAAATGGATTTTCCAATGTTTTGTTGCAAATATACAAAGAAGCAAGAAATCATTATGAGAACATAGGAGGAATGAGGGTCAAAATACAGCAAAACAAGAGACTGCCTATCATTTATAAACACAATAGACACACATTTGCATGTAATACCATATATATATATATATATATATATATATATATATATGAATTATTGAATATTATTTCCACTTATACTATTCAACCAAGTGATGAAATGACCAAGATAATTTGTTGGATGAGGTCCTCATAATTTAAACAAATAAGAACATTTGAAGTACATCATTGAAAGTGTAAAAGGAAGATCTTGAACATAAAAGCCAATCACTGTCAAAGTGTGGGAAGTTGACGCGTCCAAAATTTTGTAAAACAGTGTGTGGTTAAGTTGATCCGTATTTACAAAATTTGTGGTTCCAGACATGTTCTGTTATAAGAAAACTTTGCTGATTCTAAATCTGTATACATCAATAGAACTCTATCGTAGCTAGGCAAAAAATGGTGGGTCCCACCTACTTTTCCTATTTATATCAAACAAGACAAAACTTTTGCTAATGCTGATACATGGAGGGCCATATTTTTTATTGAGAGGGTTTTTGAGGTTTTTAGCTTTCTTTCCCTATCATGGATGTGCCAATTATTGAATCTGCCCTAATCTGATACATAGAGGGCCATATTTTTTATTGTGAGGGTTTTTGAGGTTGAAGAATACTCTCATTTTTTTTTGACACAACTTTCTTATGTTTCATGTTTGTGAATGCCCCAACCCTATTGTTATTTCTAGAATCTTAGATTAAGTTTAATTTATGTCTTGATTAATTTTTAATAAAAAGGACAATTTTTCCTAGAACAAACATGGAGAAAGATTCTGCTTGTTTTTTTTCCTATCAGTAAAACATTTAAAACTTTTTCTAAACAAAAGATTTACAATGACATCAATTGAAATCGTTATCTTTTTAACCTATGGCACATGAAGACACACCAAAACTTAGGAAATAGTACTCTATCTGTCTCTCTCTCCCACCCTCTCTGTGTATATGTGCATATATGTATATATATATATGTGTGTGTGTGTGTGTGTGTGTATCTGTGTGCGTATGTAAATATATATATATATGTATATTGTGTATGTCTATATACATTTATATGTATACACTCCTTAGGCAACCATTGGCTGGTTAACTTTAAGTGTTTTTCTAAAATTTTTACTGCATAGTTACATAAAAAAATATTTGAAAATGCAGGAAAAAAAAAAAGAAAGATAGGACATCTATTCAGACTTTGCATGTTTGAAAATTCAACTTGGCACATTGCATGTTCGTAGTTCTTTTAAATTTTATAATTTTGGATATTTTATATATGTCCATATGTTTGAATGAAAAATGGTCAAAAAAAGCTGCACAGCCATTTTGGACAATCATTAAATTATTTATCACATTTATCCTGAGAAATGACCTGTACAAGAAAAATATAGTAGAAAGCTATAGGACAACATTAGTGCATCGGCATTAATATTTTTCCTCCTTTCCATCACTGAGTGGTCTTGTTTTCTCTTCTTCTTTTTTTACTTTTTTTTTTTAATTATAGAATAGCCTAATCCATATGAGCAAACTATCCTCTGACTCCTGAATGACTAAGATGCCTCCTTAATTTGGATGATGTATTTCAATTCCTGAGGTCATGTTCCTGATTTTTCTTTCTCCTCCCACAATGCCCTATAAAATGTAACACTAAGCAATGGGAATATATATTTTGATATAGGTATGGTAATTGGGGTATATGTTTCACCTATGGCACATGGTTCGGGGTGGGAGGGCTGGTAGCTGGTAGCATAACCTATCAGAGTTGCTCTACAATCTGTAAAGCATGTGAATTTTTGCTATCAAAACAACTAGAATGTGGAGGTTGGGGTGAAAGCTGTCTTTCATGTTAGAATATGGTAAGATTATTCCTTAACACCTATTGCACACAATCAATATTTGACCAAGTCTCAAGTCTATTGCAGAAATATGATTTGTCTAGTCTTCAATATGTCTAATATGGGATATACATGGCAGATACGATGTGTCTTATGAATCTTGTAACCTGTCATGGAACATTAATGTAGGAATAATCATTTTAGGAAATTAAACCAATAATGACTAAGCACTTTCATATCTATATATGTTTCTCGCATTTCGACAAGCATAAGGACTTTGATCTATTGGGTCTTCATAACATTATGCCTCAATTGAAATTAAAAGCCAAAGTTGAAAAAATTGTTCTGAATTTCTCATAATTCTAGAATTCTATTATTTTTAACTCAACAAGGAAGGGTACTTAATTGCTCTTGCTTTAAGTTTAGTGGCCCTTGACAAAAAAAAAAAATCTATTTGTTTCCATCTTATCACCATAATTTATAATTTTGTTATTTATGACTGAATAAAGGAGGGGTGTTTCCTCCTGTATTAATTAAGTGGTTAATGACAAAATTTTCTATTATTGATGCATGTTAAATAAGGAATACACACACATTTTGTCAATACATCTTGGGCAATGCTTGCACTGCTTAGTGTTGGATAGGTATGACATATTTTTCAGACCAAGTTTTTGTTTTCTGATGGCTGATTGTTCTAGAAGTTTGTCAATGATACATTTACAGATAATTGAACAACAACCTTATTCTCTTGATCTACAGTTTGCATGTTGCTGAAGAGTTGGTTCCTTTTCTTGTTGGGCTGTTAATCATTTTGTAGTTTTAGCTAACATATTTTTGTGCATCATATTTCTTACTTTAAAGGCCAATTTTAAGTTCACCTATTCTAGAGGGAAGTCATCCTTTTGGTTTACTTTCATAGGGCTCATAGGGCTAGTATAATAACTGCTGCAAGAAAAGATGAACCATCTAAGTGAATCCATCATAACATAAATCTTGTAGCTATCTTCGGCTTAGTGATTATCTATATTCATTTTTTATAGATGAACTTATATGTATTTATCACTTTAGAAGCATAGTGAAGGATCAAGGTATTGGAAGGCTAAGATCTGACTTTTTCTTTTGAAACATTTTGGAGCTAAATGAAGTAAATGTCTAAGGCCTTATATGGAGATTGGCTATACATACTGTTTGTACCTAGGTATGACACAAGTTTTTTAAAAAAAAAAAAACTTTCTTTTTACTTATAATATATGTCACTCGCTCACAGTATCCATACTGACCTTGTACAGTACCAGTCCACTGCTGGGTATGGTCAAAATTGTATCGGGTATGGTCAATTCAGACAACTGTATCCATCCATTTTAAGGATCAGTTAATGTTTACCAAGTCATTTTTTGTTTGAACTTTACGGCTTTTTTACTATTACCGTGCATATACCACAGTTGTGCATACTATTTAATACTATAATACTAAAGGTTAACTATATATTTAGTGTTGTAATAATGAAGATGCTGTAATAATAAAGGTTAACTATATATTTGATGTTGTGATAATAAAGACTAAACAAAAGGAAGCATAATAAATAGGGAAGGGGGGAAGAGAGAGAGAGGGAACCCAATTACCGAACCTTAAGCCGCAGTATATAAAGATTGTATTAATGAGGGGATTTAATGAAAAATTTGTGTATCTTGATTTCAAACAAACTTCAGTATAACTTATGAATAAAATTTCCACCATAATGGCAAATTTCTCATAAGTGATAAAAAGTTAAACAAGCAAAATTCAAGATACTAGAAAAAAACACTAATAGCATGCAGTAGTAACACACACACACACAAATGTACCCTATCCTGAGTGACTACCGTTTGATCAATCAATACAGACTGGTGAGATGACACCTTGTTACTTAAATTATGCTCATAGATAACGTGTAAATGGCCATCTAGTTAAAATTTTTTGTTGCTTGTGTGTATCACAAAAAAGTCACTTTTTGGTTACCTTCCTTTTCTTCACCTTGAGTTGCATCTTAAGTACCATAGTTACCTTCAAAGTTGCGAGAACTTTTACAATCCTTATGTAGCCAACAGTGGTATTGGATTGTTGGGGCTTGGCTTCTTAGTTAAGGTTGAACCTTTAATTCTTTTCCAGTAAATAAGATAAGACTATTTCCCGTTATTTTATGGAAAACTACATAATGTAAGAAATTTTGTTGAGCTATTCTTTATAGCAGAGCTGCTGGCTTTTTTTTCATTTTTCTGGTAAGTTGATATGGAAAGTTGATCATGAGTTACTATCCTCTTATGAGCATTAGGGAATTCCTTTTTTCAGTTTTACTGATTAGAGAAACAACATTGAGTACAATATACCAAACCAACATGGTCAAGTTTCCTAGTTGTCATGTGTGCATTTGTATATAAACATATATATCTACTGTCAATTTCTCTTTATTGTGTAGGAAAAATTCAAGATTCCAAGTCTATGAAGAGGTGGATGCTACAAACTCTTGGAAAGCAATGGAGGGAATAGAAATGCACAATTAAAAGAGAAAATTTTGACATTCACGAGACATATGAAGGCCAACTTCCAAGAAAAAACTCAAAAGAAGCTTCTTGAACTTCAAGAACAGATTAACCGTCTCCCAAAATCTAAGGAGAAGGGAAAAGAACTTCTTATTACCGAATATGGTAGTAAATAAAAACTTGCAAAACCACCCAGTTTTATAAGTTTTATACACCAAAAGGATTCAGATGACCCTCATTTTTAGCAATTAATGGTAAAATGTAGACTAATCCTTGAAGGTGCTCTTATTGACGTCCAAGCACTCATTGACACAGGATGTATTATAACCATTCTGGATGAGTCTTTAGTTGACCCAAAATATATCAAACCTCTAGAAAAACCCATAGTATCAAATACTATGTCTGGTCATAATTTGGAATACATAACTTTTATTCCAAAGGATAGAATAAAACTCCAACTTACTGATGAGGAAGGAGCTTTTACCAATCTATTATCTTGTCCAAAAATGTATATTGGAAACCTTCATTGCAAACCTATATATTTCATTATAGTTTTTAGTTTTCTAATTGGTGTTAATCATGGAATGATGCTTACTAAAAACCAATTGTGATCCTAAGGTTGTGACAAGCCAATGGGTTGTATTTGTAGCATTTTGGAACTCAGATGAAGGAAATGTATATTAAGTGCATTTACATTTATTTATGCAATATATATAGTTAACACGATTTCAAACTGAAGAAACTATGTATGAAAAATAAGGATAGCCATGCAAAGCAAAAAATGTCCTCATACCATGGGCAGCAAAAGTCTGGTGCGTGTTTCATGAAGAAATGGTATTGACAAACTTTATTGAACTTTAAGTGTTATGTATCTATTTATTGATTGTGGCAATCGGCTAATTGGACTTCATCTTCATTTGTGTTAGATGGAAGAGAAAGAAGATGGATCAGAGCTAAGTAGGCCTGAAGTTTTTATGATGACACACTTGAAAGGAGGTCAATCTATTGATCAAACATCTGCTAAAGTAGTTGTAAGTGCAACAGCTTGTTTTAACTATATATGTTTATGTCTAATGATTCTTTGTCTAAGAAATACTTTTTTGTTTCAGGCTGAATGTATGGAGAAACTTGTTCATTTTGATGGAAGATCAGATGATATAGTTGAGGATCATGTCTTTGCACAAGTTGTTGGAGAAAAGCAACCTGGTTATGTGCGCACCTATGGATTGGGTCTCACTCCTTCAGAATTCTTTGGCTCATGTCATACGAAGGTTGAGTTAATTAAAAGAACTACAACAATAGAGAAGAAGATGAAGAACTTAGAGGAGAAAATAGAAAAGCTCCAAAATGACAATGACCACCTAGCAGTAGAAAATCGACAATTACAAGCAAATTTCCAAGAAATGTTGACGATGATGAGAAGCATACGGAAATTTTCATGCATCTAAAGTATAATTTTGTGAATGAGTTTTGACTTGTATCATGTACACATATTTTTACATATATCATATGAACAGGACAGCCATTAGAAGAGTTTGAATTGAAGCAAGGATATCAAAGTTTTAGGGTATTTGTACATTTGCATTTCATAGAGTATTTGTTGCTTATTAATGTTCAATTTTGTTGATTTTGCAGTCTAATGTTGGAATACATCATCATAAACATTTTTTGTCATACGACAAAATTTTTTTTTTCATACGACAAAAATTTTTTTGTTCTTTGGCTCATTAGATGAACTCAATCATTGCATGCCTTTGGACTTTTGCTTTTCCAGGATGTGACTGACCACATATATGTCTTCTGTTGGTCATAATGGTAATGAAAATATATGCTTTAGAATAACTATACGGTTTTTAGAAAACCTTATGAGCACAAAATCATTTTTATTGTTCCCAACTATTCATCATGTGATAAGAAGAAGCTTCCAGTGTTTTTCCAATATGATGTGTTGATAGTTTTGATGTGTCTAATTGCTACTTCTGCTATTATGGAAGCAGAAAGAATGTTCTTGCAACCCGTTCTTCTCCCCATGAGCTCAGTCAAGGTGACCATTGATTTGATTAACCTTCAGAAACTTTTTTGTGCAGAACACATCCAATATGTTATGGGCTATGGCAATGCTCAAAAGGCAGCCACAGATAGGAAAATGTCAGGGTTTAATATTAGTGTTTTCACAACAGTTGCGGAAACTTTGAAGGTTACTTCTTGATCTCAGAATTTCTGGACATCAAGCTACAAAGCCAGGTGCTCCAAATTCAAGGCTTGTAGTGAAGTGTAAGCCCTTCTACTAAGACAGTGTGAGACAAGAGTTCCTCTCAACAACGGAGCAATTGGGCCTGGAGCCAGTGCAAGTTGATTTTTTGTCGTTGATTCTTGTCAATCATGACCATATGTAGGTTCCATGCATTACAATGGCAGGATCAGTGCATGCCCATAATGTTGGTGTTAGTCTTATTATTAAAATTGGTGAGCATGTTATATTTCATCATGCATTAATTGTGCTTGGAATTTGGATGGCTTTAGCTGTAAATTTCCATTAATGAGAGATGCATTATTCTAGGAAATGATCAAATTATATATTCTATGAAAACCATGCCCTTCTTGCATATGTCTTGCAACTAACGATTGATTATCATGCTTACTTCCATAACCTGCAATTACTGTCTTAGCATTTTTGAGGCAGGAATTTAGTGTTCATGCATCTATTTTTTAAATTATTTTAATCGTTCAGATACAACATGACTAGGTCAAAACGATCTATAATCACCCCAATTTTTTCCAAAATGCTACACTCTTTTACCAAAACACAAAATACAATTTTTGGATCTAAATTAGATCCAAAACCCATGTTCATATCTAA
The DNA here is from genome assembly GCA_011799765.1 of Nymphaea thermarum. NCBI lineage: Eukaryota > Viridiplantae > Streptophyta > Magnoliopsida > Nymphaeales > Nymphaeaceae > Nymphaea > Nymphaea thermarum. The sequence goes on along the minus strand of JAANDH010000186.1, from coordinate 134,518 downwards.
ATCAAGCGTTCAGATCTAAACCAAAATTTCGAAACTAAGTTCGAAACAACAAAATTTGAGTGTCGCGTGTGCACGAACCTTCCCCTTGTTTTGAAAACTCATTTCTCATGCCAAAATGTCTTTTTGAACCCAAGTCTCATGCTAGAACGAATCGACAACCGACTGAACCAAAATCAGATTTGGAGCTAGTTCGATGTCGCTCAAAGTGAAGACGACCCCCCATTTTAATAAAAACCTTTTCTTTACATTTAAAAAAAATGTTTTATGCTTCGTATATAAACAACATTTTTTATTACATTTTATTGGATTTGATGCATGATATCGCAACCGCGCGCCTGCACATGTGTGCGCATTGAGTAGCACACGACTGCATGACAATGTGTGACCGCGTGATTGCATGCGCGTTCACACATTGCAGCGCCCATGCACGATCAAAAAGCCTTCTGCCTTGTGCACAGGCCCCATTTTTCTTCAAAAATTGATCATTGGAGGGCATTTCTTAACATTTTAAGTGGGCATTAGCCCTACCTACACCTCAAAAAATGAATTTGCAGGCCCAGTGGCCAATCACACTCATTTCAAACCTATTTCTTTTCAAAAAAAAATTGAAAGTAATGCAAAATCATTTGAAATTTGCATGAAAATCTTGTGAAGTTTAAAAAAAAATGAATTTTGAGTTTTGGCTTCAAAAATCTCTATAAATACCCCCATTTTCCCCCTCTTGGGCAATGAGCTAGCCCCTGGAGAAGCTCTAGTGCATTCTTACTTGAGGACTTAGAGTTTTTAGCTCTCTTCATCCATTTCCTTCTCAATCTTCTTATCTTTCTCCAACTTGAAGCAAGTTTCATCAAGCAACAACTCTTCAAGGGAGCACAAAGATCTCTTGGAGGACTCCTCTTTCTCATCTTGGAGCTCTATTCAAGATGAGTCTAGGATCATTCAAAGCAAGGGTGATCATTTTTCCCTCAAACCATTCTGATTAGAGGTATGTAATCAACACCCCTTTTTGTTCTTTCCTTTGTTTTGTTTCTCTCTTCTTCATCTCCCCATGGCCATAGGAGATAGCTTTCAAATCTCTATTTTAGAGTCAAGAAGCTATGCTCAAGTGCACCGGGAGCATGAGAAGATGAGATGATATCTCAATTTATGATTGAAAAATGTTCTTTCTCTTCTTAAATGTTGCATTATTTTGGTTTCTTTATTTGCTCTCATCTTCATCACCCCATGACCATATGAGATAGCTCTCAAATCTCTATTTTAGAGTCAAGAAGCTATGCTCGAGTGCACCGGGAGCATGAGAAGATGAGATGATATTTTATTTTATGATTGAATCATGCTCTCTTTCTTTTCTTGAATATTGCTTTGTTTCAAGATATTATCCATGCTTAGTTGGTTGATTTTCCATTTATATTTGAATGCATGGGGAGAATGAGAGTGTGGTTTGAGACTCTTTATTCCTACATTAATTTTTGAGGTTGGGACTTGTCTAACCCGAGGAAAATCCTCACGAATATGTACATGTTAATATGCATTTGCATGTCATTTTGCGTTAGTTTCTTTTTTTAATCATCCTATTAGGAACCCAAATGAGCATCTTATCATATGGTTTGTTTTTCTTCCATATCCAATGGTGGAAGATACTCCCTTGTAACAAACAGAATAACTATGTTTTATGTTCATATATTTGAAATCATGTTTTCCAAAATATTTTCAAACTATGGGACTACCAACCAATTGCTGAGGAAATGCATCAAGTTTGAATGGGGTTTTGAATGCCAACAGTCTTTTGAAAAGATCAAGAAATACCTTCTAAATCTATGGTGTTGGGTGGACCATTGCTGCTTTACATCACAGTGAATGAGTCAGCATGTGGTGGCTTTTTGACACAATATGAGGAATGAAGTCACATCAATTTTTGACACAATATGAGGAAGGAAGTCACATCAAGCATGCAAGTTATTACATTGGCAAAACTTTTGTCCAATATGAGAAAAAGTACTCTCCAAAAGAAAAAGCTTGTCTAGCATTGGTTTGGATGTGTCAGAAGCCGAGACATTATTTGTTAGCTTGTGAGGTCAAGATACTCTCCAAGCTAAATCCTCTTAAGTACATCTTGAAACAGCCCTTCCTTAACGGATGCATCATCAATTGACAAGTTCTGCTCATGCAATATGATCTTGAATATGTGTCCCAGAAGTCAATCAAAGGACAAGCAATTGCGGATCAATTAGCAGACTTTTCCCAGTACGAGGAAATCAAAATGAACGATGAGTTTCCTGATAAACACGTACTAAGATCGGAAACAGTTCTGATATGAAAGATGTACTTTGATGGATCCAGAAATGTGATGGAAGCTCGTATAGGCATTTTGTTCATCACTCCGGAAGATGAAATGATCACATACTCTTTGAAACTCGACTTTCCATGTACCCATAACATGGCTGAATATGAAGCCCTCATATAAAGACTTCGTTCTTTAGTGAGTTTTCAAGTGAAAAGGGTACATGCCTTCGGTGACTCTCAGCTTATCATAAATCAAGTGAATGGAGATGGCAAGTCAAAGTCAAAAAGTTTGTCCCATATCAAGAGATCGCTACCTCCTTAAGCTGTCAGTTTGAAGAAGTATAACTGGCCCACATAAGGAGAGAAATTAACCCTATTGCGGATGGCCTTGCAGGCCTAGGATCCACCATCACCTTTCGAACCAATGAAGCAATCCATTCTTTTGAGACTAGAAGATTAGAACACCCTCTTTTGGAAGCAATGAAGCATGTTCATCATATCCAAGAGCGAAATACACCTTGGTATCATGACATTAAAAGATACATTGAAAGTGGAGAATTCTCGACTAGAATGCCCAAAAATGAACAGAAAGCAATTCAACGTATGTCAGCAAGGTACTTTATTCATGTAGGAGTGCTATAAAGACGTGGATTTAGTATTGAATACTCTCGGTGTCTTGATGAAGATGAGGCAAAAGAAGTCATCAAAGTGAATGACTTGGTCCTATACAGACAGTTCAAAGTGAATGACTTGGTCCTATGATCTGTGGTGTACCGCAGAGGACGACCACGAGGTAGGTGGGCATTGAATTGGGAGGGCCCATATGTTATTAAGGAAGTCTTGCCCCGTAATTCATACCGACTGATTGATGCTCATGGTGTAGAACTTTCAGATCCTGTTAATAACTTTCACCTCAAGAAATTCTATGTCTAGTCCTCTTGTATTCACTTTCCAATCAATGAAAAATATTTATGTTTTCACATCCATCCACCATTCAATCTGGATTCTTCTTAGTCATAAAACATGACAATTACATTGAAGCATTTTTTATTATTATTATTATCGATCCAGATTTGAGAGCAACCCATGCAGGTTAAGGGTAAAACATGCAATATGATGGCAACCCACATAGGTAAGGGGTCAAACCTATAATGCAAGCCAAAGCAACCCATTTCAAGAGGGTTAAACCTGAATTCAATATTAGCAAACTCGTGCAGATAAGGGGTTAAACCTACAATTTAAGTTCCAACAACCCATTCAAGTGAGGGGGTAAGCCTGAAACATCACTCTGCATTTGTTTTGTTTGAAAAATCAGGGGTGCTTATCTTTGTCACTAAGCACGGCTAGCACCGGCTTAGTAACAAAGAGGGGCATCTGTAATCACCCTAAATTTTTCCAAAATGCTACACTCTTTTACCAAAACACAAAATCCAATTTTTGGATCTAAATTAGATCCAAAACCCATGTTCAGATCTAAATCAAGCATTTCAAACCCAAAATTCGAAATTAAGTTTGAAACAACAAAATTTGAGGTCGCACATGCACGGACCTTTCCCTTGTTTTAAGAACTCATTTCTCATGCCAAAACGTGTTTTTAAACCCAAGTCTCATGCTAGAATGAATCGACAACCAATTGAACCCAAATCAGATTTGGAGCTAGTTCGGAGTCACTTAAAATTAAGTCGACTACCCATTTTTAATAAAAACATTTTCTTTACATTTAAAAAAAATGTTTTATGTGTCCCATATAAACAACATTTTTATTAGATTTTATTTTATTTTATTTCAATTTTAAAAAAGAAAAAAAATGTTATTTTTCCAATCCCGGACGCGCAGCCGCCGACACATGATCGCGCGATCACCATCCAATTGTTGTGATATTGCACCGATGCATCACTGGCTCGTTGCGGTTCCAACGAGCCCAAACTTGACCGGAACCGATGCCGAAGTCGGACGGAATCAAAAGTTTTCCGGCCGTTGTTTCTGAAACTTTTGTTCCTACAACAGCAAAATACAGCTCTGCTCAACAAGCAATATCTTTGAATCCCAACATTGGATAATCGCAAGAGTGAGCTCCTCGTCTTCCTGACTCCCGTGCGGTTCCAATGAGTGATAGGACTTGTTCACGGGCAGTGGGCATTCTGACGGATTCCTGTCACAACAAACCGTCCATCATTCATGGTATCTGACATCCTCATCTTTCCAACGAACCAAAGTGCGCCCCAATCCTAGCTCAGAGGAGGAAGCAGCGGCATCTCGAAGTTGCCCTTGTTTGTCGGCATCAACAGGCGTGACAGCAAGCAGGCCGGCATCGGGGAGGAGCTTGTTACCTCACCCTCTTCGGTTGAGTCATACCAGCAACTTCTGGCTGACCGATCCCCTGTATTGGTCCATGTCTTGTAACCAAATCTGCCTCTTTCCCTACTAATTTGTGCTTTGTTGAAGAACATTGATTGTTGTCTTGTTGCATGACTGAGAGGAAGAGGAGATAAACTTACGAGGTATCCTGCTACTTCTCAAGGCGCTGCTTTTCCGGCAGTATCCCTAGTCACCAGCGACCGCTCTAAGATCTTTCGAAGTAAGAGTTCCTCTTCTAAATCATTCTCATTAGAGATACGTGACCAATATCTCATTCCATTTCTTTCCCTTGTTTTCTCTTTTTTTCATCTCTCCAGGGTCATATGAGATAGCTCCCAAATCTCCTTTTTTTTAAATCAAGAAGTTATGCTTGAATGCACCGGGAGCATGAGAAGATGAGATGATATTTCATTTTATGATTGAAGCATTTTTTCTCTTTTATTGAATGTTGCCTTCTTTTGAGATATTATTCATGCATTGTTGCTTAATTTTTCCTATCTATATGTGATTGCACGGTAAAAATGAGAGTATGGTTTGGGATTTTCTCTTTATTCTTATGTTAATTTTTGAGGTTGGGATTTGCCCAACCCGGAAAAACCCTCACGAAGATGTACATATTAATATGCATCCTCATGTCATTATTGCATTTAGTTTTTCTTTTAATAACCCAATTAGGAACCCTAATGAGCACCTTATCATGTGGTTTAATTTTCTTCCATACCCAATGGTGGAAGATATTCCCTTGTTAACAAACAAAATAATAATATTTTATATTTATATATATGAAATATTTGAAATCATGCTTTCCAAAATATTTTTGAAAGAACCCTCTTTAATCTGGCTTTGGAGACTTAGCCTAGGCTCTTGCATGAGTCCAAGATCCCCTCCGGCCTTCATCAAACTTGAAGTCGGTTATTTTAAGTCATTTCTTCATTTATAATCTCATGAAGGCATATATGTATATATGTATATACATGTTATATACATATATATACACATGATGATTTTTGTCCTTCTCTTTCTATGTCTCCATATTTTACAAATTTTCATATATACATGAATGCACATATATATGTGTTCTACTTTTTCTTCCTAAAATCATTTATTTCTCTTTTCAAAACAAATATCTTCCCCTACAAATTCTTATACATATACATATATACATAGACATATGTATATATATTTCTCTTTTCCTTGAAGATCTCTCTTTCTCTTCAAATCAAGATCCTTTTTCTTTTAAACCTTCATATATGAGTTATATGATGGTATGCACACGTATATGTACATCTTTTTCTATATATCTATCTCTCTTCCTCTATATTTCCTTTGTGATCAAATCTTTCTTTTTTTTTCATTTTTTTCTTGAATATTTTCTTCTCAAGATCTTATTATTTACCGACTTCATCAAAACCAAAACTCAAGTAATAACCCAATATTGGATTCATGTTTGATGGTCTACAACCTCATTCCACTTTCAAAAACTTTTCTTCCTTCATAAAAATATCTATGACAATTATAAAAACAAAAATCTTAGATGTATGTGATGGTAGGAATGCTTTTAGATGAATGTCATTGTAGGAATGAATGATTTCATTTTAATCATGTAGAATCAATACATTCATATATTCACATTCACTTAACATCGCAAACAATCACAAGCCCATCTCTAAAATAACTTAAGCAAGATGAGATAGAGTTCTAATTAGGTAGTAACCAAACTAGTGCAAAACCTCAAACCTACTTAAACTTTTAAGAGAACACTAAAGTGATTTCAAAAGATGATTTTCAAAATGTTTCCAAACAATATTTGTACAGATATCCTATTCAAGATCTCCCAAATCAAAATGTTTTATATTCTCAAGTGATTGTTCAAAAACTTTCTCAAAGATTTGAAACATCAAATTTTTAATATTTTCTCAAACACAATACCGCATATAGAATGAAAAAGATGTTTAAGTCAAAACGAAATGCATCAAGAATAAGCATAGCCCTTGGATTGATTACCCCCGGTAAAGGCGCCAGGAACGGTCGATCCTCGTACCGATGGAAGAGTCCCTTTCTCACTCATTTTTAAAACAAAACCTTTTTTTTCAGGAGCACTCCAAAAAAAACCAAATTTTTTGAGGATGAAAACAGTCTGCCATATGCAAAACCAACATCCACTCCAATGAGCTTCTCAATGTCAAAATGCAAAGGAGACCAAGAATTGTTTCATGAATTAAGCTTATACTACAGCATAATTGGAGATAGCACTCCAATCCTAAGCTTAACGAGTCTGGACATATTGTATGATGTCAATCAAGCTTGTCAACACATGCATGCTCCAACATTGAAGCATTGGGAATTGGTCAAATCACTCCTTTGCTGTTTAAAGGGGATTTCTCAATTCTACCCATGCATAATAAAAGCTTTTTCTCATCCTAAAGGCCTTTGCCGACACTAGTTGGGTTGGTAGTCCCATAGTTTGAAAATCAACAAGTGTTTCATCACTTTCTTAGGAGAAAATGTGATTTCTTTGTCACTAAAGAAACAAAGAACTGTAACATATTCAAGTACAAGAGTGTAATACAAGGCATTAGCAAATGCCACTGCAGAGCTACTATGGCTGCAAGCACTTCCCAAAGAAAAGGGGTTCTCTCCTTTGTGTCCTCCAACTAATGGGTGACAAGGTAGGAGCAGCATCAAACCCAGTTTTTCATCCTAGAACAAAGCATGTGGAAATCTATTTCCACATTCTTCGGTGCAGTGGGGATGATAAGATTATAGCTCAAGAGAATAATGGTGGAATAATGAATGCAAATAATAAAGGGCGGATGACATTCATCATCAACTTAAGATATCTTGCGGTTACTCATAAAATCCGTTCAAATTTTGTTTTCATTGTTGTATTTTTCTAGTACGATATTATTTCTGTTTCAAGCTGAAATCTTGCCTATTTGGTTGCATCCCAAAATTTTATTGGTTTTAGAGTGCTTCAAAAATTTGAGTTTTGTTTTGAAATAGAAAAGAAAATGGACTCGTCCGTCGGTACGAGGATTGACCATTCCCGGTGCCTTTACTAGGGGTAATCAATCCAAGGGCTACGTTCATCATTGATGCTTTTCATTTTAACTTAAACATCATTTTGATTTTGTATACGGTGTAGAAAATATTGAAATTTTGATGTTTCAAACTTTTGAAAAGTCTCTTGAAGAGTTGCTTGAAAATGTGAAATATTTTGAGGAAAAAGTGGAATTAGTAAATATCATTTGAAAAGCTTGTGAAATCATTTTGAAATCACTTTAGTGTTCTCTTAAGCCTTTAAGTAGGTTTGAGATTTTGCTCTAATTCGGTTACCACCTAGTTAGAGTTGTATCCCCTCTTGCTTAAATTCTTTTGGAATTGTGTTTGTGATCATAAGTGAAATAAAGTGAGTGAGAATGCATGGATGCATTTATCCTATATGATTAGAAGAATGTAAAACATTCCTACCACAACATTCATCCAAAGTCATTCATACCACAACATACATATAAGATTTTTGTTGTTATAATTATTGTATATAAGAAAGAAAAGTTTTTGAAAAAGAGATTGAGATTGTAGACCATCAAGTATGATTCAAATATTGGGTCATTACTTGGTTTGTGGTCTTAATGAAGTTGGTAAATAGAAAGATCATGAGAGGAGAATGGTAAAAGAATACAAGAGATAAAACACTTTTATGAAAAGAAAGAGAGAGAGATAGAGAGACACATGCATATATGTATACATACCATCACATATAAACATATATGAAAGCTTAAGAGAAAAAGACGTATTAATTTGAAGAGAAAGAGAGCTTTTAGAGGAAAAGAAAATATACATACGTATATATAGGTATGTATAATAAATTTTGTAAGATGAGATATTTGTCTTCAAAAGGGGAATAAATATATCAAAGAGATGAAATTGAGTACATGTACATACGTATTCATGCACATATGAGAATTTATAAAATGAAAAGTGAAAGCATAGAGAGAGAAAGATGGGGGGATCATCATGTTGGCATAGATGTATATAACATGTGTATACATCCATACCTTCACAAGATTAAAAATCAAGGAATAGCTTAAAATTACCAAATTCAAGTTTAATGTGGGTCGGAGGGGAGCTTGGACTCATGCAAGAGTCTAAGCTAAGTCCCTAAGGCCATATTAGGAGATTAGTTTTGAAAATGTTTTGGAAACTATGATTTATATATAAACATAGAATGTTATTACTTAGTTATTACAAGGGATATATTTCTTACACCATTGGGTATGGAAGAAAACAAGCAATATAACGAGGCACTCATTAGGGTTTCTAATGGGGTGATTAGGAAGGAAACTTATACGCAATGACATGAGAATGCATTTTTAACATGTACATATTCCTGAAGGTTTTCCCGGATTGGACAAGTCCCAACCTCAAAAATTAATAATAAGATAAAAATGAAGAACCCCAAGCCACACTCTCATTCTCATCGTACATTCTCATATAGACGGAAAACCAAACAACTATGCATGGGTGATACATGGACAATATTCAAGGAAGGAAAGAGAGAGAGAGAGAGAGAGAGAGGATGATAGGAAGAGAAAGATTCAACTAGGAAGGAGGGCATAATAAAACTATAAAATGAAGGATCATCTCATCTTTCCATGCTCCCGGTGCACTTGAGCATAGCCTCTTGTCTCTAAGAAGAGATTGAGTGTTATCTCCTTTGGCATGCGGAGATAAAGATGGGAAGAAAATGAAGAAAGGAAGACAATGTTACATTCAATAAAAGAGAAAAACATGATTCAATCATGAAATGAAAGATTATCTCATCTTTTCATGCTCCCGGTACACTTGAGCATAGCCTCTTGTCTCTAAAAAGAGGTTGAGTGCTATCTCCTTTGGCCATGGGGAGATGAAGATGAAAAGGGAAGATGAAAACAATAACAAGACTACGTTCACGAAAAAGAAAAAACATAATAGTGAGAATATATTAATGAAGAGAAAGAACAACAACAACAAGAATACTTGAAAAAGCATGGTTTAATCATAACATAAAATATCATCTCATCTTCTCATGCTCCCGGTGCACCTGAGCATAGCCTCGTCTCTAAAAAGAGCTTGAGTGCTATCTCCTTTGGCCATGGGGGGATGAAGATGAAAAGAGAAAATGAAAACAACAACAAGACTATGTTCAAGAAAAAGAAATAGCATAATAATAAGAATATATTAGTGAAAAACAACAACAACAAGAATACTTGAAACAACATGATTTAATCATAAAACAAAATATTATCTCATCTTCTCATGCTCCCGGTGCACTTGAGCATAGCCTCTTGTCTCTAAAAAGAGGTTGAGTGTTATCTCCTTCGGCCATGGGGAGATGAAGATGAGAAGAGAAAATGAAAACAATCAATAAGACTATGTTCAAGAAAAATGAATAGCATAATAATAAGAACATATTAATGAAAAATAACAACAACAAGAATACTTGAAAGAGCATGATTTAATCATAAAATAAAATATCATCTCATCTTCTCATGCTCCTGGTGCGCTTGAGCATAGCTTCTTGTCTCTAAAAAGAGGTTAAGTGTTATCTTCTTTGGCCATGGGGAGATGAAGATGAGAAGAGAAAATGAAAACAATCAACAAGACTACGTTCAAGAAAAAGGAATAGCATAATAATAAGAACATATTAATGAAAAATAACAACAACAAGAATACTTGAAGGAGCATGATTTAATCATAAAATAAAATATCATCTCATCTTCTCATGCTCCCGGTGCACATAAGCATAGCCCCTTGTCTCTAAAAGGAGGTTGAGTGCTATCTCCTTTGGCCATGGGGAGATGGAGATGAGAAGAAAAAAAAAATGAGAGGGATGATGATTACATAACTCTAATGAGAAATGACCTAAGGAAGATGAACACCTTCACTTGAAGATCCCCTTTGAGTGAAGCTCCAAGATGATGCCTCCAAGAGGGTTGTAGCTTGCTCCAAGTTGGAGAGGAAAATGGAGAGAGGAAGAGGGAGAGAGAGAGAGCTCAAGAAAAAGTCTAAGTCTTCAAGTGAGAATACACTAGAGTTTCTCGTAAGGGCCAATCTTGCCCAAGACGGGGGACTGTGGGGTATTTATAGAAGGTTTTGGAGCCAAAACCCTAAATTTGAATTTTTTAAACTAAAAAGACTAAAATCACCCTCCAAAAGGAGATTGTTTTGTTAAAAGGAAGGGAAAATGGGTCATGTCCACCCAAAAAGACTAAAATCACCCTCGAAAATGAGTTTTTTTGTCAAAAGGAATGGCAAATTGGTCTTGTCCACCCAAAAAGACTAACATCACCCTCTAAAAGGAGACTTTTTGTCAAAAGAAAGGGCAAATGAGTCATGTCCACCCAAAAAGACTAAAATCACCCTCTAAAATGAGACTTTTTGTCAAAAGGGCAAATGAGTCATGTCCACCGAAAAAGACTAAAATCACCCTCTAAAAGGAGATTTTTTGTCAAAAGGAATGGCAAATTGGTCTTGTTCACCCAAAAAGACTAAAATCACCCTCTAAAAGGAGACTTATTGTCAAAAGGAATGGTAAATTGGCCTTGTCCACCCAAAAAGACTAAAATCACCCTCTAAAAGGAGACTTTTTGTCAAAAGAAAGGGCAAATTGGTCTTGAATGATCGATTTGGATCTGAACTTGGGTTTTAGATCTGAAAGTAGTATGTTGGATTTAATTTGGATCTGAAAGTTGTATTTTGGATTTAATTTGGATCTAAGAGTTGTATTTTGGATTTGAATATTGTGCCTAAATTTGAGTTTCGCACTTGGATAAAACATCATAATCTTTTAGAAAAATTTGGGGTGATTACACTATTGCAAATTCTTTTTCATCAAGTGCATTGCTTCTATTACTAATATACCTCATACTAGTGGTTATTTGTGTGTGATGTGAAACTATCAAGCTTCCTAAGTCATTAGACTTCCTTTTAAACATAAAAAAGCAAGAAAAGTAAGACAAATTTCCTATAGAGGGTCAGCATAGAGTGTCCAAAAGGTTAAAGCCTGACTGCTATCCCATGTGTGAAGGCTTAGAAATGGTTGATATACAATTTTTAATGGGAAAAAGTTATAAAACATGGGTAAATATGTGATAGAAAAGACTTATTGCAAATCTTTCATGAACGTGATGTCAGTTGTCAACTCAAGGTTTTGCTCGTAAACTAAACCATTGAAGTCATATAGTCCATAAATTTGTTATATTCCTACAAAGCACTTCAATTTGTACAACATCTCCTCTAGCATGGATCACGGTTGCTGCATGATGGTGCCTTTAGTTAGCACTACAAATGGCCTATACTTAGTTGGTATTCTTCTGGTCACCTATTTTGCTTGAGTTTCACAAAGCTGTTGTTTCTTTTGGCATGATTAGTATCTATTTTCTGTAGATGGGGAATACTATTTAATTGAGCAAATGACCTTTTCAGTTTAATTGCAGATGTACAATAACTTTGCTGACACCTTGTACATTTGTTTGTTTTATAATATGCAAAAAAAGAGGATATTTTCATGGCAGACCACTAAGAACAGTTATCTCTACTTCGAGCATTGTCCTTAGATCCTTTATTTGTCCTTGAATATCCTTTATCTGCTTTCCTGCTTTGATATGCAAGTCACAGTACATTCAATTAAAAGTTCCCAAACTAATATGCTTCCTTGTTATGGTCAACTCCCTTGTTTGTTGCACCACTAGCTTCTATTGGCTTTGTTTCTTCGTAAGTTGTGAATGCTAGAATGATTATCTTATATGGGATTAAGCATATTTTTGCTTGCATAATCTAGTGGTCTAATGCAACTCCCTACAAGAAGAAAGCATTTTTCAACCATTGAGAAAGCTAGTGGAATAGGATTTCAATGCTACTGTGTTCCTTAATATGTGCAATCTCTTTTCTTGGTTTTAAAAGGAAATCTGTAGAACCTATTCTGACAATGAATTTGCCATGTTAATTCACATGTACTATCACTTTTCATTTACATGATTGGGATGAGAACCAAGTTTGAGGATTCAAATTTATTCAAACTATTAGCTTGATAGTTGTTTCTCTCTGATGGAGACATAGAAGAGATGGTGCTTTAGAAAGAAAGGATCTGAAAGCATGCATTGAACCAGACAAGGTAGGAGCTTAAATTGGTGAGAATGGGAAGTGTTAAATGCAAAACCAAGTATCTAAGAAAATGGGAAAAGGAGTGAGACAATCCCCTTTTTGTATTTCACCTAAATAAACAAGTATTAGTAACAGAATTGCGGTGTTCCACTTGAATACACAAACTCGAAGGAGCAAATAGCGGGTACTTATAAAAGGCAACGAGACATATATTCCAAACAAAGGCAGGAAAATGTTAAAGTGGATCAAAATGATGGAGGCATACTGTTCTATATGATTTTCACGTCACAGCTAGGGTGAATAATCTTCATCACGGTCCATGCTTATTTAGGGAAAATGGTGAAATACCCTTGCAGACTTTTGATTGTCTCAAAATATTATAGAACTCCATCCATCTAGTAGAGTTGTCTACACCTTAGTACAGATTTGCTTAGTACATAGCTTTCATAATACAACTGTGTGAAGGTGAAAACGTGGATCCTGACTCAGAGTATCACTCAACAAGAAGCAACAATTGAAATGATTTTAGAAGGCTGAAAGCATGTGTTTGCGATACTCCCCCAGGGCCCATATTGGGAACACATTCCTGTATGCAGAATAACTGAGCATGCAGTATTTGTTGGTGACGCCCATAATTTCCTAACAGTGATAAAAAACAAATAAGGAATAAATAGATGGATGAGCATACATAGACAAAATCAGATCACGTTGCAATATGGCATGGCATTCTGCAAAAAGACAAAGAATCAATCACCCAGATATATATGGGAAAGCTTTTGAGTATGACTGCACAAGGAGTCGAACCAGCTCGATCTCAACTCAAGCTCAATCATCAGAACTCAACTTGAACTCGACACATTTATAAACAAGTCGAGCTCAAGTTCAAATGCATGCTTGGAATGTTAAATGAGTCGAGTTTGAACTGTACGAATGCGACTCAGCTCAACTACATAATGGATGCTGAAATATAATGGCAGAATAGTTAAATGAGTAGCAACTAAGCGAATAGACAAGTTAACGAGTTAAATGAAATGAGACATGCTTAACATAAACAAGTCAAATGAGTTAAGTGAATCGAACTCGAGCTCGACGCTGTATCGTCGAGTCAAGTTCGAGCTCGAGTATGTTCTATGAGTTCAAGCCGAGCTCATGCTCACGTTTTTTGAGTTGAGTTGAGCCAATCTTGAGCTCGTTTCAGCTTATATGCAGACTTACTTATGAGCAAAGCCTTCACAGATAAAATGATGGTGAAAGTCCATGAGAATACATACCTGCTGGGGGAAATCCCCATTGTCCATTTGGCAATTAATTAACACTCTTGCTGCACGATGGAGAGGCTTTGGATCTCTCTCAGCCTAACTCCAAAAGAAATTTGCTAGTTATCAAGTAATTAAATCTCAAAGTGTACTGGTGGTTAGAAAAATAAGGACATGAGTAGACTTTAGTGGTGGGTAGAGAAAAAACGAAGAGAAAAAAATAAAAAGAGAATTAATTAGTCATTCCTTGGGAATGCAACTATTATCTAAATAGGCGAATGCATGACTACCAAGTGAACTTCAAAAAAAGGGCATGAAATTAGAAATCTTTAATGTCCGTCTGATAACTAGTGTCTTGCAACAGGTTTGGAGGAGAACAAAGAAACAATTAAATTAGCCATAACCTCACATTAATAATGATTATGGTCCACAAAGAAAATTTCATAATAAGTCCACCAAATAAGACAAAATTATTAAAAGTACTTCCTACAACCACTACTAATTTTCTAATAAACCACTTTAGATAATAACTCTCAACACTCCCCTTTAAGCTGTGGTGGATAGATGTCAATCATGTTCAGCATGATACAACATTTTATAAATTTAGCAATTGGAAGTTGCTTTGTAAGCACATCGGCTACTTGATCTTTTGAAGAAATGTTAATGGTAGATATAACTCCAATTTGTGCCATGTCAAGAATGTAATGACAATCTACTTCTATATGCAAGCTTAAAAATGTTATATATGATCTAAAGTTTTCTATATTCGTAAATCCTTTATTCTTGAAATTAACACTCAATTTGGTTCACTGCCAAATATGTTCAAATAATTCTCTAGAATTCAAATCTAGCCAATTACTGCAAATCTATAGGGATAACGAAATCTTTCACCAATTTTCCTGTCCTCTGATACCAGGTTGCAACAGGTTTGAAAAAAAAAATCACTTAGATTAGCCCTAGCCTCAAGTTAGTAAACATGGTTGGCATAGATAATTACATAATAAGTCCACCAAATAAGATAAAACTAATGACAAGACCTCCTATGACCACTACTAATTTTCTAATAAACCCCTCACGACAATAACTCTCAACATAGTGGTATAGAAATTTCCTGACCAATTTATCTTCAGCTTAATAACCATGAACATATGTCCCCCCACATGAT
Organism: Nymphaea thermarum; assembly: GCA_011799765.1. Taxonomy (NCBI): domain Eukaryota; kingdom Viridiplantae; phylum Streptophyta; class Magnoliopsida; order Nymphaeales; family Nymphaeaceae; genus Nymphaea; species Nymphaea thermarum. Next base: position 119,311 of record JAANDH010000186.1, on the reverse strand, counting down.
TATGATTTTAGATAAAAAAAAATGTTGAATATGTTTTTGTGAACAATGCATTTTTGTATTGTTACACTCTTTTGTTTGGATCAAATTGATGAATCAAACAATGGGGCTAATGGAGAGGCATGGGATTCGTAGCAGCACACGCCAGACAAATCAACGTTGCAAATTTGTTCAGTAAAGGGTTCACATAAGGAGATTTTTGTTTCCTTAAAAGCAAATTGAGCATGACACAGAGGCATACTCAGATTGAGGGAGGTTGTTATGACGTGGTATTTTGTATGTTTGGAATTTCACTGTAGATCTGATCCAGTGTATATTACTTAAGGGCATTTGGACCATTCATGCCTTTATCTGCTTTGCATTGTTAGGATTAGCTATCTCGCACAATGGAAGGTTGTTGTACCACTCAAAAGAAAGACGTGCTGTCTGCCCATCAGCACAGCAGGTCAGAGTATTTGATTGATTGATTGTCTTATACCGTCATTCGTACTACCATTTCTTGCAACTGAACCACAAGGACCATAGCTGCCATAATCATTATCCACTACTATACTTTTCTTTTCCATTTTGAAGTTTAAATGGGTTATCTAAACCAATGTTGTAAAACACATATCATAACCTGCATCAGTCAAGCTAATAGACACGCTATATCACAAAAGTATTACATCATATCATAAATACATTGTAAAATTATTTTTTAATCCAAAAATTAGAAATTAAAGGAAAAAAAAGGAAAAATAATAAAAAAATCAATAAAAAAATTGTCACTGATTTCATTCAAGAAAATTAGTGTTTTCAAGGTTTTTTTATAGAATAGCCTATGAAGAAAAAACATTTATGACCATTACGTTATTTCAAGACTCCAAGCAGTATAATTCATGCATAACGAAAACTTATTTATTTTGATACCCATTTACTATCTTTTGAAGAACGCAAATAGACATTCATATAATGCCAAAAAGAAATTCATAGACAAAGTTTATTATAGAATTTAATCATTTATTCATACCAACATAGCCGATAATGTTTATATTAACTTTAAAGGATGTGTACCTTACAATACCTTTTCGGTGCTTAGATCTGCTTGGCACATTAATTGTGTAGTAGCAATTAATAACAACGTATATGCTTACAAATTACATATGATTAGTAAAACTCATGAAACATGAGACCTATTATGCATTTCTCAATCCTACAGATTGGGTGAGACATGTTATCTTCTTGGAAATGCTTTTAAAAGTCAAATTGAGTCATTGACAGCTTAAGGTCACATTCTTTAAATGAAAATAATCTGGAAAAATTAACAAAAAATATCATGGCTGATTCCATGCAACAATCAAAGATTTGACCTGTATCCTACTATTTGTACCATATATATACGATGCACCAACTATTTGCGACATGGGTCGTATATCGTAATGTAAAATAAAAAAGCGACATACATATCATACGATACCACCGTGACAACACTAAGTTAAACAATCAAATTCATTATCAGGTGTCACATAGGTGAGGGTACAGAGCATTTTCAAAAACCTTGGGTATAGGGGTACGTGTGTGTGTGTGTGTGTGTGTGTGTGTGTGTGTGTGTGTGTGTGTGTGTGTGTGTGTGTGTGTGTGTGTATATATATATATATATATATATATATATATATATATATATATATATATATATATATATATATATATATATATATATATATATAGTTTTTTAGAAATCATGACACAGAAATTTCTCATTAAATTCCCTCATTAATATAGTTTTATATATTGCGGCTTAAGGTTCGGTAATTGGGTTCTCTCCCTATCTCTCTCAATCCCACCTTTATTATGCTTCTTTTTGTTTAGTTTTCATTATAAGGACATGAAATATATAGTTAACCTTCATTATTACAGCATCTTCATTATTACAACACTAAATATACAGTTAACCTTCATTATTATAGTACTAAATAGTATTCATAGCCATGGCATTTGCATGGTTGCCATGGTATATACATGGTAACAGAAAAAAAAAACCATAAATTCAAACTAAAAAATGAGTCGGTAAATTTTGACCAAGTCTTAAAAATAGAGGGATACAGTTCTGGGAATTGACCATACCCAGCAGCGTACTGGTACTGTATCAGATCGCTAAGGTATTGTGAGTGTGTGACATAGACTATAAGCAAAAAAGAAGATTTTTTTTTTTGTATATTTGTGTCATACCTAGGTACAAACAGTATATATAGCCAGTCGCCATATACGGCCTTATACATTTCGTCCACATATCTCCAAAGATTTGAGAAGAAAAAGTTAGATATTAACATTCCAATACCTTAGATCCTTCACTATGCTTCTAAAGTGAGTGCTACATATAAGTTCATCTACAAAAAAAGAGTCTAGATAAATTACTAAACCGAAGATAGCTCCATGATTTATGCTAAGATGGCTTCACTAAGATGGTTCATCTTTTCTTGCAGCTGCTATTATACTAGCCCTATAACCCCATTGATAGAAAATCAAAAAGATGACTTCCCTCTAGAATAGTTGAGCTTAAAATGGGCCCTTAAAGTAAGAAACGACATGCACAAAAAAATGCTAGGTAAAACTACAAAACAATCAACAGCCCAACAAGAAAAGGAACCAACTATTCAGTAACATGCAGTAGAGATATGTTATGTCCTTACATCAGTACAACGATAAGAGACAACATGCTACATCTACATAGAACTCTCATTCCGTCAAATTTTAAACTTAACCAGAGAGGTCAATGGCACATACATAGTATGGAGACACAAAGAGAACATAATATTATAACAATAAACTGACCTAAAAAACTATGTCCTAAACAGTAGATCAAGAGAATAAGGTTGTTGTTCAATTATCTATAAATTTATGATTGACAAGCTTCCAGAACAATCAGCCATCAGAAAGCAAAAAGTTCACTTGCTCTGAAAAATAAGTCATACCTGTCCAGCTCTAAGCAGTGCAAGCATTGCCCAAGATGTATTGACAAAATGTGAGTGGTTTCCTTTGAGGTTTGTGTATTCCTTATTGAACATGCATCAATATTAGAAAATTTCTGTCATTAACACTTAATTAATATAGGAGGAAGCACCCCTCATTTGTTCAGTCATAAATAACAAAATCATAAATTATGACAAGTTGGGGGCAAATAGAAAGTTTTTGTCAAGGACCATTGAACTTAAAATAGGAGAAAGTACCCTTCCTTGTTTGGTCGCAAATAACAAAATTCTAATAGCTTTTACTTTCTCTTGAGGCATAACTTTATGAAGCCCCAGTAGATCAAAATCCTTATGTTTGTAGACATGCGAGAAATATATATAGATATGAAGCTGCTTATTCCTTACTGTTTAATTTCTAAGCAGAATGATTATTCCTACATTAATGTGCCAAGACAGGTTACAAGATTCATAAGATACATCGCATTGGGTTTCCCATATTAGACATATTAAAGACAAGATAAATCATGTGAAAAATCCCATTTTAGACATGTGAACTTAATTGAGTTATAGTGAAATGCAGTTATGATGTTTCTGCAATTAGGCATCAAAGACGAATCTTACCATATTCTGACATGAAAGATAGCTTTCACCCCAACCTCCAGATTCTAGTTGTTTTGATAGCAAAAATTCACATGCTTTACGGATTGCAGAGCAATTCTGATAGGTCATGCCACCAGCCACCAGCCCCTCAACCCCAAACCATGTGCCATAAGTGAAACATATTCCCCAATTACCATACCTATGTCAGAATATATATTCCCATTGATTAGTGTTACATTTTAGAAGGCATTCTGAGAGGAGAAAGGACAATTAGGAACAGGTGAGCAGCAATTGAAATACATCATCCAGTTTAATGAGACATCTTAGTCATTCAGGAGTCATAGGATAGTATGCCCATATACATTAGGCCATTCTATAATAAAAAAAAAAAAGAAACTAAGACTACTCAGTGACGCATGGGAAGAAAAAGATTAATGTTAATGCATTAATGTTGTCCTATAGCTTTCTACTGGACTTTTCTTGTACAGGTCGTTTCTCATGATAAATGTGATCTATAAATTAAGTGACTTGCCATAGTTTGGAAAGTGGACATGAGTTTCCCTTTTTGAACTTAAAACAAGACAAATCGTATGTAGGAACAACTGTTTGGTGGCAAGTTCAAGCAAAATTAATACATATCCCTCAGATTAGATTGCTCAAAATGGTTGTGCAGCCCTTTCAAACGATTTTTAATTCAACTATATGGATACATATAAAATGTTCAAAATTATAAAATTCAAAAGAACTTTGAACATGCAATGAGCACATCGAATTTTATTATGGTTTTTAGATTCATGGTTTTAGCTTTTTGGCTCATAAAGCCCAATCTAGATGTCCTATTTTTATTTTTTCTTTTTTTCCAGCATTTTCAAATACTTTTTATGTAACTATGCAGTAAGTTCTGTAGAAAAATACTTAAAATTAAGCAGCCAATGGATGCTAAGTCTAAGGAGCATATACATATAAATATATATACATATACACAATATACATATACATATATATAATATACATATACATATATTTACACACACACACACACTATGTACCATCATTAGATTGGGGCATATTCAATAATTGGCACGTTCATGATAGGGAAAGAAAGCTAGAATCTATTATGAAGGTGTAAGAACAGATAAGAGAGAAAACATTTCCTTCAGGGAAAACTTGTCATCATAGATAAAAGAGAAGCCACTGGGCAAAGATTTGGGCCTAGAAAAACTTGCCTTTTTTATACAAATATGAAAAATAGGTGGATCCAATTTTTGACATAGTTATGGTAGAGTTCTATTGACTTATATAGGTTCATAATCAACAAAGTTTTTTTTTAACAAAACTTATTTGGAACCACAAATTTTGTAAACAAAATCAAGACGCATCAACTTCCCATGCATTGGCAGCCATTGGAGTTTTATGTTCATAATCTTCCTTTCATACTTTCAATGATGTACTTCAAATGTTCTTATTTGTTTAAATTATGTGGACCTCATCCAACAAATTATATTGGATGTTTCATCACTTGGTTGAATAGTAGTAGGGGAAATAGCATTCAATAAATTATGTACACACACACACACACACACGCATATATATATATATATATATATATATATATATATATATATATATATATATATATATATATATATATATATATATATATATATATATATATATATATATAGTACATGCAAATGTTTGTGTGTTGTTTTACAAGTGATAGGCAGCCTTGTCTTCTGCTGTATTCTTTAGGACTTAAGTTAAGGTTTTGACCCTCGTTCCTCCTATGTTCTCACAACGATTTTCTTGCTTCTTTGTATATTTGCAACTAAGCAGTGGAACCTATTTTTGCATATATTTCTTTATTAAATGTTACATTTTGAGGAAGTGATTTGAAAGCAAATATTCAAAACTGAGAATTATGTTTGTAACTTGTTAGAAAGCAACATAGTTTCAGTTATGTTTGGCCATACATAATTTCAGTCAAGTATGTATACCTAACTGATAGTTTGTCTTCAACCTAATCATTATTTAAATGGGATTAGGAGCCTAATAGATTCTCTCTCTCTCTCTCTCCAACTCGTATATTATTTTCTTTCTCTCGATTTCTTCTATCTACTTTCCTCTTACTTTCTTAAATTTCTTTTCATTGACTTTCTCCTACCTTAACGTAAGTTGCAACATAACTCTAGTACATATGTAAGTCAACATATCGTGTACGTGACAAATATGAAATCTTTAATGTTGAGAACTGATTTTTTATTACTTCGTTACTAGATCAACTTCATTCATCTTTTACTGTCAATAAACTCTTACTGAACTTATGCATCTATTACAACACTTAAATAGTGAAGTAGCTGCACTTTGCCAATAATGCAAAACAGATTCTTTGGTATTGCCAAGGGAACATCTAATATTTTGTTGAGTCAAAAATCATAAAATTCACCATTCTTTCCTCAAAAAAAAGCTATAAGTACACCTCACTTTTTTAATAAGTTTAAAAGCACTACTAATTTTCTAAAATACTTTTAAAATATGCTCTTACGGTTTTGATGATAAGGACAACTACAACAAAGTTTTCTAGCACTTTTTAAACAATATTTCCCTTCACTAAATTAGGATGTGATTAAAAAGATTGACATGAAATAATTTTAAAAAAAACATATTGTGAGGCTGCTTTGGCCATTCCAATTTAGACAAATATACTAGCTAATCAAGTTAAATTGGGTAAAATGAATGATGAGTATACAAAAAGTTAGGAACATCTATTATGATAATGAGAACTTTGGTGTTGATTATTCCAAAAAAACTTAGTAATAGTATATAGCAATAGCAGTCTAGTGGTTCTATTTTCACAACCAAAACAATGATACTCTAACTTTAGCATTCTACGTATATACTATATATCGTAAAAGCCAAGTTACTTAGAATGATGGAAGAGAGTAAACAAGCTCACCATGATCCATCAGGTAATTGCATCTTTTTAATGAAACTAAGAGACTTTGAGATACAAATCTCTATATCTTCCTTTCGATAGTCAGGATTTACTTTTCTAAAAGCTGCTAAAGCTTGAACAGCAGATGATGTGCATTCTGTGAATCTAAATGAACAAAGAAGAAAGACATTAGTGCATAATGACATATTGCCCAGTAACTTGTTGGATCAAACATAAGATGAGAAAGTACTCACGGATAATCAATCATTGTGTCCGCAAAGATGTTAGATGAATTGGCGATCTGAAAATGATATAATGGATTCATTTAGATTTAAAATGGGCAAAGAGTGTGATACCAAAGTTATCAAGCATCCTAGAAAAATCAACGTGTAATTGCAACTAACAATTGTAAGAACTTATCTACAATTACAAGTTTTGAGGCCCTAATTCATATTTGTTAACTAGTAACAAGAAAATAAACCATTTTTCACATGTTAACTTGTTATCTTATTGTATCACATTTCACATAGAAACAACAAAGAATAATAAGCCTTCCTTTTTCCAGGTACTCATGGTTAAACCATTCATATTTCTTTCATTTATGGAAAAGTAGGCTGGTTGCGTGAGCAAATATTATGCACTAGGATCTGGGATCAGTGAGATACATGAATTCCCTTCCATGATACTTTATGGTATACATGGAAACATCATTTTTTAATAATATCAACACCATATGACACTCTAAAACTAAATAACAACGTTGATACTATATAAATGACTATTGGTGGAGATTGAGCAATGATTTGTGTAATTCAACCCAAATATAATGGACCTTTCACAAGAATGAAGGATCTTTTTCATTTGCTCCATCAATGAAAACTTGAAGCTATTTTACTGCAACTCATTTCCTGTTGTTGATCCCTGCAGCGCTCCCCTATTTCCTGGGTAGCCATGATGTCATGTTGTTGAACTATCGAATTAGGTTCTTGTGAAACTGAATGATTACACCTTTCCTTTATACTTTGTATCTTGCATAGTTTCCTTTCAGGTTTCTATGGATAAGATCAATTGACCACTAAAACGTACACATGGAAAGCTCAACAGTTGCTAAAAATGGTCTCTCTTATGAAGAGATGGTGTTATTCAACCTTATACACCCTTATCTATCAGTTTATATTTGGTATACAAAATTTACGCAAAAGCTTATCACCAAATAGATGCACATAGTGCAGCTATTGCCTAATTTTTCCAACTTCTTCCACTCAGTTGATTGAAGTGGTGTTTAGTTGTAGGAATTGAATGCTCCAAGCAATGCCTATAAGGTTCTTTGCTTTTATAGTTGATTCCTTGAGTTAAGATCACTTATCAGCTTGGTCTTTATGTTGTGAATGGCCATAAATACAAGTTGGATTCGTCTCAGTGAAATAAAACCTCAAGTAAACACAAATTGTGCTGGTAATGTTCATGATATAAGGTGAAAAATTGACTTACATAAACAACATGAAAGAATGAAAATCAGAAGATTCTTTGCAATATACAGCTCTATGAAGTAATCATATAATAGTGTTACTAAAGTAACCTATTAAGCAGTTCATAGGCTTTTCTTTGTTTCTGGTACTTTTATTGTTCAACTTGTATATCTATTTAAATAGTGAATTATCTATCATGAAGTGCATTAGGTTCATGGTAACATCCTCTATGGCTTCTTTGTGAAGCTACAGTTATCAAATCGTAGACTATAGACAGTTAGTACAGTTATTGAATCATAGACTATAAACAGTTAGTGAGATGCAACATAATGCACCATGTCTTTGCTATTTTTCCTCATTCCTCCCACTTCAATGTTTCAAAAGATGCTCTAGTGTGACATGAAAGAAATGAACTTCAAGCTGCAACATGGGAATTTTGGTTTTGCAAAAATTTTCTTTATCTTCAACAAAAGAAAAATTAATGCACAGAGTAAAGATGTACCTCCAACCATGCATATGATCTTGATAGCTCATAACTTCCAAAGCCACCACATTTATTCTGTGAGAAACCATGCAAAGCAAATAGTATGGTAATCCACATAATAGTACAATGAGAAGAATAATTATTTTTCAAAGGCATCGCTACCCAATAAAGTAGAGGTTGGATAACAAAATTGGGGAGAAAGGAATGTAAAAATTAAGATGCTCTGGAACTACATCAAATTCTAACTGATAACCACATGTATCTAAGAAATTATATGAGTGTATTTTTCAGTCCCTAAAAGAATGGTCATAGAAAGGAAAAAAATAAGGTGGAAAGAGAATTAGGTGACATAGTGAGAGAAAGAAAAAAGTAAATAAAAAAAGCCCCTGAAATGTGTGTGTCTACTATGTGTATATAATGTAAAAAAAATTTGTACACATAGCAAATATGTAACTTCAGTATTTTCTTATTTTCTTTGTGTATTTCTTCTTTCATATATATTCTGTACTTTTCTTTTTTACTTTTTTGTTTCTATGTAACTATGTCCTGGTCATTCTTGACCAGCAAGCAAGAGTAAGCTAGCCACTTTTGCAAGCCCAACAGCTAACTCAACCCATGAGCTGTATGCATTATGAATTTTTTTTTATTTAGGTAACCTATTTGATAAGCATTTTAGCCCTCTAATAAAAGATTTATTTTATATGTTGTGTCTTAGCCTACATGTTTGAGTGTTAAAAAAATGTAATAATTTGTATATATTTTATATGTGCATACATACGTATAGGCTACCAGTCGTACATTCATCTAGAATTGCTACAAGAACCTCTTGTGACAAAGTTGAGGTGACATAGGCCACCAACAACTGCTCTATTTTCTCTTAGTTAAGGAACTTTTGGTTCATATTGAACATAGTCGAACCTTTGATATCGTGTTCCTTACATGAGATGAATTTTGGGAGAATAGGCACAAATCCATCAGATGTCCAAGGAAACCCTATCTCCATATAAAATGAATTTTCCACCTCTTCTAAGTCAAAAATTTCAAAGTCAGTTTCTCAACTGAATAGGTTGAATCGGCTTTGGACGACCTGATTTTAAACTGTTTCATTCAGCACTTGTTCTAGCTATCACCTAATGTGGCTAAGAAATATACTATGGTTGTTTATAAAAAATAAATTAGTCTAACACAAGTTGCTTACTTGTTATTATTGTGCAGTTCAAATCACAAAGCTATAGTAATTTTATTGTACTTACTTGATAGTTGTTATATTATAGATGTATTTCAAACTTTTTATTGTTTTGTAGTAAAAATACACTATACAAATTTATGACCTGACCCAAATGTTCTCATGAGTCAACTCACTGATTTGTAACCTAGTCATCACCCAATCTGAGTCTGACTCATGGGTTTGTCACTCATACACAAAAAAGAGGCTGACCAGAAGCAATTGAACTCAATTAAGAAAGTCGTATGCCGATATTAAATTTAAAATTTCAAATTAACACTTGGATCAGAACAAACTTGATTAACCAGATTCTGATTCTCTTCGTTTCATGATGAAACAGTGTGTGACATCAACAGCCTTATTTGATATCCCTTTCCAAGACACAATGATAGATTTTCTTGTTATGAATGAACCAGTTTGTATCAGAAGCAATTCTTTTAGCTCTTATCTCATAAGATAGTTACAATTATTTGAAAGATACTCATCCAAAAGAATTAGAAATTTTCTTCTTGTTTATTTTTTATTATGGAGAAGAAACATTTTGCAAAGTGCAAAAAGATAGACATGGAATTAGCATAATAATGAACACAAATGAAAGGAAAATAGGAAATGTAAACTGGAGTGCTCCATATACTTATGAACAAACTATGAAAAGGAAAAACAAGAAATTGATTTGAATGGAGTACACCGATAGAACTTGGAAATCAATATAACCATGTGATAGAAGCAATAGCCAGTGAGGACAATCGAATATATACCAATTAGAAACAAAATTGACTTACAAAGATAAAATATGAAAGCCAAAACAACAAAAAAATTGTCAAATCCATATAGTCTTGTGGCAACTTGGTTTATGAGTTACTCCTTAGTGTGTGTGCATTATGCAGTTCATCCTTATCTCATGTTCTATAATTGAAACATGATATTTAAATTTGTCAACAATTTTCAATCAATGAAAAGTTAGATATTGTAAACTATTCAGCTTGCCTGTAGAGATAGGATCAAATCCACAGCATCATAAAATTTCTCTACTGCCAGAGGTTCTCCTACCACATTTGATGGTAATTTTGCAAGTAAAAGAGCAGCCTGAAAATGAATTAAAAATCACAATTGAATATGGTCAAATTGAACATTTATCTTGGTGGCACTAAATTTTGACACCTTCAGTCCTTCGGCAGTGCAATCTGAGACTTGCCATTTATAGTCTGCTGTTGATAAAGTACATGCACCTTTTGATGTCTGGTGATGCCATGAGCTAAAGTCACCAAAGCAATTGTCTTGAACCTTTAGAACAAGCACCAAATTCATTATTCAAATGATAGGAATCACAAAGCTTGAAATGTGCAATCAGCAACCTTTAATGTAGGCTCAACAAACAAACCTGTGAACATTTTACGAAGTCATGTGCTTTTCTAAGAGTCATTTTACAATCTGCAACAAGTTCAGTTGCTATAATTGATTGAATAGCAAAAGCAGCATCCCACAACTGGCCTCCATTATTACCCTGCCAATATATTATTTGAAACAAAAGATATAGTAAAATTCTTTAATAGTTATAAAAGCCCAAGATAATATGATTGAACTAGTAGGCATTATTTTTTTATCACCTTCATCTTCATTCCATCTTCTGCAACCCATAAATAATCTGGTATTCTTGAAAGATGCAATTTAAATGCTTCTGAATTTTGATCTTCAACCCAACAACAAAGCATATTTAGGACCTATCATTTCAAACAACTTGTTAGCCATATAATTGTCTAAGAAACTAATGGACCCTAAGTTTGATAGGTAATTGGAAAGCATTCAGAAAGGCTCTTTCTCAGCATAGAAAGAGCTTCTAAAATGTTATGTGTATAGCAGCCAATATGCACCGAATTGGCTGCACTAAGATAAGGCAATTAGATACATAATTTGCTACTTTTTCTGATGTCATGATTTCATTAATTTATGCTAACTTTTACACTTTTACATGTACCAATCTATCCACATGTCATGTCACTAATATAGTTTGATTCCCTGTGCTATTTTACAAAAGAAATGAAAGAAAAATTTGTAAGCAAAAAATATGTAACAAAAAAGATGCGAACACAAGTAATCAGAGCTAAAACAACATAAAATAATCAAGAAAACTGTCATTTAAAGGTGCTAATAATGTTCACCAAATTCTCACACACAAGAAACTCTCGAATCAGATAAAATCTGAATGTATTACTAAATGGAGAATCATTGCAAACCAGGCTCTATGGCCACACCAAACATTGGAAATCAGTCTCTTTTTTATAATAAGAAACATAGAGATAAAAAGAAAGGAGACAGGCAGTAAGCAAGCTCCAATTGCTAGTTTTCTAGCCAATGGCTAGGTCCATCGTTCAGTCAGATGAAACAAAAAACAAAATATAGAAAAAAAAAAAGAGAAACATACATAAAACAGAAAATAGAAAATACATGTAAGAGACCTATGTGGTGTGCGTGTGTATATATGTAAAACAATAAAATATTATGACATATATAGTATATACAAATACAGATAGATGTACTTACAAGAATTCCTACATACTATTTAACATCCCCCTCAAACTTATGGTGTGATCACCAAAGGTTGGTTAAGTATAAACTGAAATCTAGCTAAAGGAAGAGCCTCTGATGAAATTGTAAAGTCATAATAAAACTTATACTAGACTTGGGTCCCTAATATATCCAATCTAGTTGTATATTCTGGCATGCAGTCGTAGAAGGTAGTGACATATTTCTAATTTTTGCAATTAATGCTATATGTATTTTTTCACGTAAAATGTTATCTTTTAAGGGCATGCTTCCTATCATCATTGATGCTGCCGAATTGTATAGAAAATTTCCCTTTATATTTTCATCTTGGTTCTCATAGTGGACTGATTTTGAACATTAAAAACTGAATGGTATCAAAGCAGTGTCAGCGGCATGGATTCTAAAAGAGTGACCCAAGGGATTACTGCATGTACAACAGTTAAGTCGGTTGGATGATCTATTTCTCTTTTCACCAATCTTCTTCCCTGTTTCCTTTATATTCATCATATTCCTTCTGCTTTCTCCATTGAAATTGTGTTGACTACAATATCTCCTCTTAAAATCTGAAAGTAAGTTCTCCAACGTGAGTTTTGGAATATAGCCTTCCTACCTTTGACACAATTTTCTGATTCTAAGACTTCTGGTAGACCTCATTTTTTGTTGTGCCTTTTCACGTTTTTCATCATACATGATTTCTAGTGACCTGAAGTCTTTTGTTGTCATCAGTTGCTGTGATGCCTTCAATTTTGAAGCATAGGTTTTGGTTCTTGAAAGCAAGTTGTTCATTATGCAAAACCATGTACAACTTGAGGAAGGCTGTCATGAAAACATGGATTCAGAACTAGTGTGGATCTTGGGTGCAAACATCACTTATTCTATATTATGTATTATGTATTATTATATTCATTATTACTTGATGGGGGACATAATCATCCTTCATGGAAGTCTTTTACTTTATAATGCTAGGAGATAAGGTCATGTTGAGAGTTGCAATTTGAGACTGTTTGCAGCCTCCATCTTTCTGCTCTTCCTTTGTTTTATATTCAAGAGAGACTTTGGTTTGAATCTTCATATTTCCAACAAAAACCACATCAATCAACATGTCTCTTGCATTTTATTCTTTCCACATATACTATATATTTCTTCCACATATACTATAAGAAAGTAGTGTCTCCATAAGGCCACGTTCAAGGAATAGCAGCAGGCATAACATATTTAAACTAACCTTGTTCACTACACCAATGCAAACATAGTGAGTATTTTCATCCTCATAGTATATATGTTGCATCACTGTTTGTAAAGCCTTCTCTCTTAAGATAGACCCAGGCCAATGCCTTAGGAATGGTTCCACAATCTTGTGAAGTGCTGCCCAAAGAACATCTTGTATGAGTGGATGCGGGTAGTAGAGATCCTCCTACAGCAAAAAGATGAGTATAAGTAAAAAACAAAGAGTTAGATAGAAAATGCAAGTTATAAATACAGGGGTTCAAACCAATGAAATGGAAAGAAGAAGAAATGCTGACAGATTTTACACGCCCAAAGGCAGGTTGTTCATGGTTTAAGACCATGTACAACTTAAGGGGCAAAGAGGTTTGAAAAGGCACATGTATATATGAGTCTTTCTACTTTTGATCTTGATCTGATCTAGATTGACAAGTTTGTTATTTTATTATTTACTCTTGTATTTTTTAAGTCCTTGAAATTCACATCTTGATGAAATATGATTAGAATGCCTAGAGCCCTTGAGCTTGCCATTATACTGCTGAAGAAATCCCCTGTCTCTCTTGTACTCTCTGCTTCCTCATGTTGAGGTTGAGCAAACCCGGACATCAAGCTTGCAATTCGTTAATTGTCATAGATCTTAAGCAAACATATATATCACATCATATTTTAAACCTGATCATTTATGGTCATTTTTCCTTTTGCAGAGATTTGGAGTAGACATATATATCACATCATATGAGCCAAAATGTCTCACATGTCAAATATGACCCAGATATATTTATATATCATGTTTGTACTTGTCTTTTTTCATGTCATTGTACTACCCATTATTTGTTTTCTCTCAATGTGCCCTCATTCATCATTTTTTGACATAGATATCAATGGTTCTCCTCCATGTTTCCCTCCAATTTTCTCTATCAAGCATTGTCTTAAAAAACAACAATTTAACCATCCTCAGAAAACAAATTATTGCCTTTATAAAAGTTATTATTTGTTGGCTATCTCGATTTGTCAATTAAAATGCCAACTGAGTTCATCACATAAGAAGACAGAGTTGACAATGGTTCAGTAAATTACACATGTCAATAATCCAAAATGATGTATTACCAATGAAGTAGTACCAAGCAATTATTGGCTAATTAACACCTCACAAGAGGCTTGTTAGAGTGACAAACATCAGCTAAAGAGTTGTAGACAATCCTGCTACTATTTATTCACAAATGTCCACGTTTTGAATGATGTAACTCAAGATAGAAACTCCACAATTGGAAAAAAGGTTCCTTAACTGTCTTGGAGTTGCCTCTCAGATTGCCTTGGCATGGGAACTCTATTTCTGATAAAGATAAATTCCATGAAACACTTGCTGGTTTGGGACCCGAATATGATGTTCTTTCCACCACAATGTTGCAGATTTGACCATGACTTTATGACAATAGTAATAAAATTAAAAATGACATTTTGTTGGCAAGACATATAATAGTTTAGGAACTTATAAATAGAGGTACAAGCACATGTGTACAGATATATATAAAGACATCCAGGGTGTCTGGCCTTTCCAGTTATATTGACATTCAAGGTGTTGTATGTTCTTTCCAATGCATTGTAAGTTTTTTCTTATAAATCTAATGCCACATATGCATGAAGTTTATCTGAGACTATATGGTTCAATAAAAAATCATGAAAATATGATATATGGGTTTGTTTTTATCAGCCAACAAATCTAAGTTGTTGATGTCATGATTATTTAGAATCCAATTTGTACTTTGAACTTTCTAAATTTGTTTTTCAAATGTTATAGTTTGGGCACTTCCGGTTTACCCATTTGGAACATGGGTTCACAAAAAACAACTTCAGAACACTGAAGAAGCTAAGTGACACACACTAGATGACATATCTATAAATGTACCTCCAAATGTATTGCAAATGATGTGATCTGTTCTAAAGCTGGTTTTGATGACTCAAATGAACTTAGAATATCCAAAATTAACCATGAATATTTTGTTATACTTTACGAGCTAACAATCTCAAGATGGTTAATGAACTCATTTCCCAAATCGATCTACAGATTAGAATTTGACAATTTTTCCTCTTTTCTAAATTGCAGATTTTTGAATACTCAAGTTCATCAATACAGCTTAACTTGTTCAAAACAGCTTCAGGCTGATGGAAAGGCCGAATGACTATGTACATACATAAATACATACATAAATTCATATACATATTATATGTATGTATGCATGTATAAACATACACACACACATACATTCATATATATGAATGTATGCATAAGTTTGATGGCAGAAAATCATTAATCAAAAAATACACTTAGCAAATAGTAAACTAAAATGAGCTGGAGGTAAAGAATGGCATTATAAGACCAGAAGCAGGGCTCATGCTATTTGGTTCAGTAAACAACCCTCCTGTTAAAAATGCATTAGTGAGTACTTGTCAATATGCATTCACCAACCTTTGCACATAAATTTTGTGCTTTATTCCAATCTACTTGATCATATGGCAGAGGAAGAAGCTCTTTGCGTAGTTCTAAGACTGTTTCTGTGATAGGGCCAACAAATCTATTTCCATACAAGTAGCTCATGGGTGTGTAGACCAAGCGACAGTGACACCACCATTTTCCTGCATGAACAAACATATAAAAAATAATCAGTAGAGAAATCCTCATGTCAAATGTGTTTCCATTGTAGGATGTGCATCCAATGGCTTTTTTTCTTTTTTATTATCAGATTTATTTTCTTTTTCCAAAACTAATTCTAAGCTTGTTCATCAGTTCTTTTTCTTTTTTTCTGCTAGCTTGAGATGCTTCTAATTGGATGGAACATCCTATTTTTTTCTTTCTATTTTCTTGTTTTTTGATCTATGTTAGTTTGTCACAATAAAATAATACAAAGCAAAAGGAGCTCTTTTTTTAAAAAAAAAGTATACTTAGGCTTCAGGCAATGTATATCCACCAAGGATGATCGATTTTTTTGGGAAACAATAAAAGAAAATTGGAAAATAAACAAAATTAGGTGGAGACATGGTAATCTCATCCTTTCCAAAAAGTTGTTTTCCTCCTTTTTGTTCACTCTTTCCCTCTACCCCTGCTTGAAGAATTAGCCACTGGATATGGAAATCCGTGCATGCATGAAGGGCCAGATGCTTTTATTATTCTTTCCCCTAACACATTTGGGCCATCCTAGACTCGAACTAGAGACCTCATGTGTTATGTGAATCACTGCAAGCTACTATTCCACCATTTGGGATAGAATCAAGTGAGTGCTCTATGGTTGTGATAATGGGTAATAGCCATAGATAATGTAGTGTGTGATTGACATTCCTCTACAGAACTTGGTGAGTAAAACTTTTCCCAAAGTTGATTGTGCAATTATTTTGAGACATGCTTTCAAAAATATTTGTGAATTATATATCAAATTTTATTGAAAATTTGAACTCGCATGTTAACAAACGGTGACTAGTTGCAACCATCATCCAGCGGGCTTTCAGTCTTCTCAGTTCTTATATCTTCTAGTTACCAACTTCCTTGCATTGGACATGAGTCCATCTAATTAAAAAAAAATAATCCAAACATGGACTTTCGATTTTGCAGAGGCATGTGCTTTTGATAACTAGTCAAATGAGTGTGGTCATTGCGACCTCCTTTCTGATTAGAAATCCCCCTCCCAAAGTGACAACTGAGCCTAGGGCAGGTGCCCTGGCTTGCTTTGCTTGGACGAGAACCATGGGAAAATGCCATGGCCCAAGGCATGATCAGGTTCCCCCTCCATGTGCGGTGGTTGAGGACCATGGGCAAATTCAGACCTGCTAACATCATAGATTTTTCAAGTGATGTCAGCTCTTCTTATATTGGCTGCCAAAGCATTACAAGTATCTCTCTCATGGATACCTCATACCATCTGATTTGTATTGATATAGAAAGTAAAGAGGAATAATTTGTCAAAGGCTAGAAGGTTCTGTAAGTTCTTTGATACCCTTCCAATGGAATTGAAGGGTTACTAGCTCAAGCAGAAATCGAACTTGTGGTCAGTCCATTCCATGGTTGGTTTTGACATGCAATGTTACATGCCAGATAGGATATCAACATAAGAAAAACTAACGAAACGATGTCACGTGCTATTAGATAATGGGTTAAGTTGATTTAATGTGTTGCCTTGGACTGCACCGACCCTCTACTGAGAAGAACAGATATCATATGCCAGGAGAAAGGAATTATTTAACAATATGAAAACTGTTAAAGTATATTTTAAGTTTTATTCTAGAATAAGGTGCTATTAACCTGAGGATCAAAAAGTCAAATGTGCCCAAATATGGTGCTCTAAGTATGAATTACAACATGAGCAACTTAAGTTCCCTGGATATATCACATGAAAATGTGCTGTCTTTATTGCCTGACAAAAGTAGAAGCTGCGTTAGGAAAAACCAAAGAATATTTCCAAAATATAGAGCTACCTTGATCTAGCAATTTTGGAGAGTTAGATTGATAACTCAAGAATACTTAGGTGGACTTCCATATGGATTGATGTCCTACTAATACTACATGGCATACCTATGAATAGCTAAAGCATGTGAAGGCACTGAGATGAGAATTTCAACCCTAATAGAAGCAAGGTAAGAACAAATTACCAAGCATTGGTGTGTGTGTGTGTGTTAGATAGTCATGATCATTTTCCTTTTTTCTTTTTCCTTTCATCTCATCTTCTCTAAAACTGCCTCTCTCTCTCTCTCTCTCTCTCTCTCTCTCTCTCTCTCTCTATATATATATATATATATATATATATATATATATATATATATATATATATGTGTGTGTGTGTGTGTGTGTGTGTGTGTGTGTGTGTGTGTGTATATATATATATATATATATATATATATATATATATATATATAATATATATATATATATATATATATATATATATATATATATATATATATATATATATATATATATATATAGCGGAACACCCCCTCCTTCCCAATGAGAAAGAGAGAGAAGAGAAGAAAGAATCAAAAGTAAAAGAGAATCCACCTATTTAGCCATCCATACGGTAAGGAGCAACCTGAATCCTCCTTTATGTGTGTCTATATATATATATATATATATATATATTGGAAAATAGGTAGCTACAAGACCCTCATATTGGTACGTGTGTCCACTCACTCGCTTTCTTTTCTCTTCTTTCTCCTTTTCCACTCTTTTCTTTCTCTCTCATTCTATCTCTCACTCTTTATTTTTCTTTTTCTCTCTTTTTTCCCTCCATTTTCTCTCCTATCATTCATCCTCCTTATATTCAAGTCACACATGAATCTCTCTCTCTCTTTCTCTCTCTCTCTTTGGGAAAAACAACTTTAAAATAGTAAAGGATGGATCTTTTTTCTAAAGGACAACCAGGGTTTTCATTTAAAATTGAAAACATTGGTCATCATAAAAAAGGGAAGATGTCCTGGTCATCCTTTTGAAAAAGTGTCTTACCTTTTAAAAAAATGACACAAGAACCATGGCAACCTTACATTGCTATTAATAAAATTAAACAACAATTAATTAGTTGTGTGTGTGTGTGTCTATAGTCATGTCCAAGTGTCTAATTCTTTAGGGCTTGAAGTGTCCGACAGCCATGGTCATATCTGACACTAACACTGGTGTTTGTGTCCATGCAATTTTGTGTGTGTGTGTGTCTATACACTTGTTTTGTATGCATATTAGATAGATATATCATGGATATAGATTTATCATTATTCGTATTTTTGTACTATTTATTTTTTTCAAACTTTTAAGGTCAATTTTAAACCTCGACCTTGGTTCAAGTGGCCCAACAACTGCAAATAGACATGCTGAAGCATCTGTAGAAATAAAGGGCTTTCTACAATATTCAAAATTCTATTCTTCCACAGCAATTTTAGTGAAATACATAATTAACCTTTTGTTTCATTTGTTGTACTTTTATGTGCTGTTATGAAGAACCATTATCAGCTTTGTGAGTTCATAATATTTTAGTATTGCATATATTGTTGTTGCATTGTTTTAGACATGTTCATCATGAATCTTTATTTGGTAATAAAACCTATGGACATATTTCTAGAAAAGAAAACAAAATAGTGACGATACTTCAAAAGATTGAGAGATTTCAAAAAAATAAGCAACAAGAGAAGCCCCAATATTGTAACAAGAAACCCTACAAATCTGATAAACAGGCAACAAAACCAGCACCTCTAGTAAATAAGCACAAATTTATAATGTTCATAATAATAGAAACAACTTTCATAAAACTAGGAGAATTAATGTGGATGGTATAACTATAACATGTGCCTATTGTAGTTAAAAAAGGCATTCTATTAATGTAGACACAAAAAGGATGAATATTGAATACTTACTGTAAGCTTATGGGTGGACAACAGCCTTAGCTATAGGAGAAAAGAACTAGGCAAACGGTTACTGCTATTAATCTTGAACACAAACAAATATACTGACATTATTCTATTTTTGTTGCATGTTATGCTGGAATATTGTCTGACACTGATGCTACATGCTCCTTCCCTTATGCTCATGTTGGTGCAAGTTTGTACTTTTGTGATATCACTATCGATTTTTCCTAGAAGTTTTATTAAGTCAGTGTGTGACAAGTATTTACACAAAATACATATTATAAACACTAGACAAATCTACCTTCTGATTTAGGTACTAAAGACATATCAAGTGATAGTGTCATTAGGCATCATAGTTTTATGGGCACTATGTTATCTACAAAGATTTAGAAAGATGAAACCACTTATTGTGGAACCTAATTTAAAATAAGTCTGTCAATAAGAACTGAATGATTGGTGTTTTCTCAATTAATATAGCAACCAACAATATTGAAGACACTATGGTGAATTTATCATCTTTAGAAAAAGTGCAGCTTCCGGTGAATAGTGACGTACACATGCAAGTTTCCTACCATCATCGTGAACTTGCTTACCTCAAAACAGAAGTTATAATTCTTCAAAACTTATCTCATACTTTTGCAAGGATTTAGAACCTAGGGTATGAGCTCCTCTACCACCAAGTAGTAGCATGCATTCACCCACTATCTGTACAATTTATTGTACTAGTTTCTGTTTTCCACCATATTATGACATAAGAAATGCATCATCTATCATTATACTTAATATTTAATGACAAGAGGTATTAAAATGAGGTTACAATGTCCATGCATTGTAGCCAAATTACTCATGGGAAAGGGCACATTTGAAAAAGACACAAGCATCTTAATTGACAATATAAAACAAGATATGTTATTATATTGAAAGCCACAAATGTGCACAAAAACAATTAGAGGTCCAACACCGTACCGAAAGCCACATCTTTCCCCATGATGGTATGAAAATTGCACCACTTCGATCAAGGATCCATTTTCGTGCTTTCTCCAATGGACATGACTCCTTTCCTTCAAGTCTCTCACCAAGCAATCTTAAAGTGACGTAGTTTAATGTTGTACCGAACATCGTACTTGGACCTTCAATATGAAATCCCCAGCCTCCATCTTCATTCTAAAGCCATATGCACAATAGTGAAACTCCCTCAAAAAATTTTAAACATCTCCGAAAAAATATCCAAGTTCCGGCAACAACAAAGAAGTGTAAAGAGAAAAATGAGAGATAGAGCAATAACAAAAAACAATGGAGAATTTCTAATGTTCATCCTTGCCTGATGATTATATAGATAATTGCACATCTCTTGTATATGCATTGAAGTTAGAACAATATGCAATGCTCCAGTAATATATAGAACAATTACCTGCAGTACAACATGCAAAAATGTTGATCATTCCTGTCCACTTGTTTTTTTTCTATTGAAAGTATAGAAGTGAATAACAGCTGAACATATATGCAGAGGACAATTAAACGATGACTCTATATTTAATGGACATCAAATCCAAACTGTCTGATTTGTAAGTGGATGGTCCAAATCTCCCCCCTTCTCTCTCTCTCTCTCGTTCTTTCCCCTGCCATCACTGGTGGGCCCACCGCGGCTCCATTGGGTGGTGCCACCTGGTGGACCTGTCAATAATGAAAGGGGACGGCCACTACAATTTCTCCATTCCTCCACCCACCACTCATGAATGCATGGAAGGGTTTGCACCATTCCTCCACCCACCACTCATGGGGGGAGTCACTGATTTCATGTATCAATTGGATTGATTTTCTTCTTATTTCTCCCCCTTCCCTCCGGCGTAGCCCCGGTAGGCTGCTAGTGACGGTGGGAGAGATGGAGGAAGTTTTTAAAAAAAATGAAAACATATAAGGGAACGGCTCGGGTTTGATGTCTGATGACTCTAGAGTCACACACACACACACACACACACACACACACACACACACACACATATATATATATATAGAGAGAGTGTGTGTGTGTGTGTGTGTGTGTGAGAAAACAGCTCGGGTTTGATGTCTGATGACTCTAGAGTCTCACACACACACACACACACACACACACATATATATAGAGAGAGTGTGTGTGTGTGTGTGATCCAGAGCATCCAAATGGTCTGAAGAAATCCATCTTCCGTATTTTGTGTGTGTACATATAAGAGAATTATATGTTGTCGTATGTAGAGTGTTCACTAAATTTATATCAATCACAATTTATGGTGGATTTTGCAATGATTTATAGTCGTGTTAATAACAAAAGAGATTGAGAAAGAAAGAAAAACCTGGAAACTTACCAATCCAGGCATATAAAACAATGGACCAGCAAAATCACCAGGCCAATGGCCATCATGTGCTTGTAATGTTGAGTAGAATTTAAGAGCTCTTTGCAAAGTCTGTGTCACAGCCTCCACTGAAGGATCTTCACCATCTTTAATGAACACTCGAGGGATGGACAAGTCACATGGATTTTCTCTTGCAAACTGCATTAGTTTAAAGAACCAAGGGTGTTAGTGTGGGTTTCCATACTAGCTAATTAGGAAACTAATTATGTTTATCACTGGGTTCATAGACAAGCAACCACATGAAAAAGTTGTAGAATATTTTGCATGAAAAATTAAATTTCATTTAGCCTCTATACTAATCAAATGAAAATTCAACCAATGTTTCCATTAAGTAAAAGAAGAAGAAGAAAATTGACAATGAAGTACACAACCAAGACTGGCAGATGCTCGATGGCCAATGACTCTAGCATACTACCAATTGCAAGAAATTATGTCCACAAAATAGAAATGTTTTCGTTAATTGTCTAATTTTCTGGCTATGTTACTGCTTGCGGCCATGAATTTGTTGATCCAAACCTGAATCAGCTTTCAACAAAAATAAATTAACTTGTCATATATACACTAAAAATAACAGTTCGAAGATTACATTTTTTTGGGTGTGTTCGAGTTGAAGGTGGCCGATCTTGATAATTAGCCTAATCCCTAATCAAATTCTGTACAGTTGTGATTAAGACGATTCCACTCACCTAGCCAGGTTAAGGTAAGCGCTGAATTTGCAGAGCACTTGTATAATGAATGTTTGTGACACTTGCTTCTCTCTCTCTCTCTCTCTCTCTCTCTCTCTCTCTCTCTCTCTCTCTCTCTCTCTCTCTCTCTCATGTGTTTGTAAGAATAAAGAAACTTACATACTATATACAATTAAGATTATCCTACAACCCAGTGATGAATTATCTTTAGTTAATATACCTAGTTCAATGGGCCTCTTGCTCTCTATTTGATGAAATTGGGTTTTTATTTTTGGATGACAGCTTGCTACTCATTTTTGTAATTTTCAGTAAATGAAAGGAGAATCCCACTGTCCGATTGAGAGCTGATTTCTACCGCAACTCTCCCCTGCTGTAAAACAATTGGTGTGTCACTATGTCACCCATCTCTTCAATTTGGTTTTGAATTTTACGCTGCATTTTCAAGCATTGCAATATTAATGCATAGAATCTAGGACTCGATGGATACTCGGCCCAGGCCAGCTCGACAAGTTGTTGCGCCAGCCCGGGTTGGCCCCACTAAGCTCGATTCAGTCCGATAAAGCATTTTTAAGATTATTTTTGTTGATTTATATATATATATATATATATATATATATATATATATATATATATATATATATATATATATTATAGAGATTAATTATATTTATATATTTTTTTAATTTTAACTAGGATGAGCTCAGGCTCAGGTTTTGGGTGTCAAGTCGAACTTGGGCCACAGCCATGGGCAGCAGTCCAGCTTGAGCCCGACTCCTTATCGCGCTAGGCCGTTTGGATGCCCAAGCCCACATAAAATGAAAAAAGAAAAACAAAATATGGCTTGAATCTTGTGACAAATTGGGTCGAGGTTCTCGTACTTGTGCTAAGCTGCATTCGTGTGATACAATATGACCTCACATGCCAAATTGACTTGTTAGTGGAACGCAGATTGCTTTATCCATATCAGAGTATATCCAAATACATGAATATCCAAAAAAACAGATATGACTAAGAATATATCAATCCGATCGGTTGACATCCCTATGGTTCATGCCTATTGCACCTAACCCTATTGCACCTAACTCTTGGCATAATATGAGGCAGGAACTCAAAGGGTTTATATATATATATATATATATATATATATATATATATATATATATATATATATATATATATATATATATATATATATATATATATATATATTTATTTATTTATTTATTTATTTATTTTGAAAGTCAACTTAAAATAATTTAAATATTTAAAACAAGAAACCCAAAATTTAAAAAAAGGCCATTAGATAGTACATACTGGCCGATAGGTGGTTATGCATGATAAAAAAAAATCTACCAAAAGGAAGATGAAACAACTTAGAAGTTTAAACACTAAAAGGTTGAATTCCATAATTTTTTTTAGAGTGACATATATTTGATAAAAAAATATGTCCAAACGCCAACCCAACTAATAATGCAGCTAGGCATTCAAACTTTTCCATTTTCATACGTGCACATACAATAAATATAGCCATTCAGCAAAAATTCAGATTGTTTTTAAGCAAGGTTTGTGATGTTTTTTCTGATAGACTCTAAATATAGCCATTCAGCAGTCAGTTGATTTCAATATATATATATATATATATATATATATATATATATATATATATATATATATATATATATATATATATATATATATATATATATATATATATATATATATATATATATATATAATATTTGTGTTTGTATGTGTAAGAATTCGATATTGTTGTATGGCTGATATTACTGAATGGCTAAAAAGTAAAAAATCTATTGTTAAAAACACCATGAATCTTTCTAAAGTTATGAATCATTGCTGCATTATAAACTATCACTAATGTTCGTTACTGCAAAACCAAGTTGTCCTCTCTTTCTCTCTCTCTTTCTCTCTCTTTTTCTCTCGACTTGCATGGAGATGTGACTGCTATTGTGAAGACATTTTGGCTCCCGGATGTTATTGCTAGCTTCATTCAGCATTTTTTGTTTCTGATTTTTATTTGTCTTGCCATCCAATTGTCTGTTTTCGGTCTTAATGAATTTTCTCAGCTCTCTCTCTCTCTCTTTCTCTCTCTCTTTCTCTCTCTCTCTCTCTCTCTCTCTAGTGGTAAGACATTTCAAGATTTAGTTATTAGTCATTCTCTTGCTTGCAGTTGATTGCTATCTTCACTTCTCTTTAAAACTGTCTATTTTGTTAACGAAGAGCTGAGTGTTTATTGATGTATTACCTAATGTAGTTTTCAAAAATACAATCAAGGATTTCACCATATTAAAAATTAATCATCAAATTAAACTTTCTGACATAGTTGAAAAAGTATTTAATGTTTGTACTTTGTTCCACCAAAGGATTTGACAGTAAGAAAAGAAAAAGTGCCCCCTATAAGTTTTTTACAATGTTGAAAACACATCTTATTTTTGCAGTATTAACCAAAATCGCGTTTCACCAATTAAACCTTGTCAGTAACTTACGCTGGTTAATAACATAAATGACTAAAATATGATCAACATAAACAAATTTAATATTCGTATGCTTACCTTGGCCTCTACATGATACCCATCAAAATTATAATTAAATATACATTTGACTATATTTAAATTCATTAGCAATTTATTGTCAATATATAAATTCATTAGGTAATATCCTTACCTAATGTTCACATCAAAAAATTGCCCAAGAAAAATTTAGCTGTACTCACAAAGATGAGAAATATTTCCATGTTATTTTTTGGTGCAAATTAAGTAAATTTTCACATATTTAACGGTCATGAACTTTCTTCCATAACCTTGGAAAGAAAGCGGCCATGCACTCCTTAGTGAAATGTTACTGTGCTTTTGTACTTAACAAACCTCTTGGTGTGGTTTTGGAATTTTCTCCAGTATTAATTAACTTATTTTAAATTTCAAATGTAAGTTTTAAATTTACGATAATTCAATTTTGGAAAATTTTAAGATTGCACAATATTAAATATTGCTTTACAATTTTCAAATTATTAAACGTTAGAAGTTTTGACTATTGGGGGAACATATGTAAATGCAGCAACCCAGTCAATAATAGAAGAGGACAAGCCCTGGTAGGACTCGACGGGCTCGGGCTCCTAGGCTAGGCTGGCCTGTATCAGAGAGGCCCTGACATAATTTATCTGCATTTAATAATTTTTTGGAAACGACCACCGACGGTACAAATTTATGCACGTGTTATGTATATGCGTTTCTCTTTTTAACTCTATATTCACCTTTTTCTTCGTTTCCGACAACAACCTCATCAATTAGCTGGGGACCTTTCTTAATTAGAGACACCAGTCCATTTTGCTATATATATTTTCCTGACAATTTTATTTTTAGTTTTTTATTTTTGCTTTATTAGAGTGAGATTTCATTCTTTCCGTACCGCAACCTTCTCTCTCCATCACGTGTTGTTGTGCGCCAAACTTAAATAAAATGATCAATTTTTATTTTTGCTTATTTTGATTCATTTTCTTTTTGTACACTGCTGTATACATGGTTGTTCTTGATCATTTCTGGTGGTCCGTTAGATTTCCTTTCTGTTCATAGTGAGTTGCGTGTTTAACCTAGATAGTAGATACGCCAAAAAAAAAAGAGATATTTTGGTAATTATTTAAAAAATAAATCTTTTCAGTTTTTTCAATTTCTTTTTTTCTTTAAAAAAAATTGGTTTTCTATTAACTTGAAGTATTTTTGTCATTAATCATACTGGTGCATGATTCATCACTGCTTTGCGCTCTCTCTCTCTCAAGGGGATGTCCAGTTTGCCATCCGATTGAAGCGCCGATGCTCGTGTGCGGCTGGGTGATAGTGCCGCTCCGTCTGTCCTCTCCTCCCTCACCCTGACTCTCTTTTTCTGAGCATTATATTGTATATTTCTTTTTCTTCTTCTGCTTTGCGGTTTGGTTTTTTGCGAATTGTTTTTGTACCTGAGAGACATCTTGTCCCTAAATTTTGTTATATATTTTCATTTTATCGGCTATATATATATATATATATATATATATATATTTATTGTAATCTTCCTATCAAAAGCAGCAATAGAAGGTGGTGACTGAGGCCTTCTTAGGCCAAGTACTAGTTAGAATATTGACAGCTTTACTATGAAATGAAAGAACTGGGAGAACTAAATAGAAGATCAACATATAGGAAGAATGCATGGTTCGTCTCACAAGTAACTAGCTAGGAGGAAAAAACCCCGACATGCATGCATGATATATATAGGAAGAGGATGAAATTATCGCTCCATGCATCCTCACCTGCATTCTCATGATGAGGTCGGAGCTGTGCTTCTTCTCAAACCGATGTCTGGTGGAATTTGCCCGCGCCTTCGCCTTTCGATCTTCCTCCGACCCGAAATCGGGATCGAACTCCCACACCACCCTCCCTACGTGATTGTTGGCCGTCCTCAGCCATGCATCTCCGACTCCCTCCCCGACCTTTAGCCTCCACATCCTTTTGTGTGTGTGTGTGTGTGTGTGTGAGAGAGAGAGAGAGAGAGAGAGAGAGAGAGAGAGAGAGAGAGAGGGGGGGGGGGAGAGGGAGGACGGACCTAGACCTCTAAGCTCTGCTAAGAGAACTCTCAACTCTACCTACCTACCAGTACTCCCTACAAGAGAGACTTCCACAAGGGGGAATTTAAAAGAAAAGTTTTACAAAAGCGCACCAAAATAAATGGGCATATAAAAAGAATAGGTTCATGTACTTTTT
Organism: Nymphaea thermarum; assembly: GCA_011799765.1. Lineage (NCBI taxonomy): Eukaryota > Viridiplantae > Streptophyta > Magnoliopsida > Nymphaeales > Nymphaeaceae > Nymphaea > Nymphaea thermarum. The sequence goes on along the minus strand of JAANDH010000186.1, from coordinate 91,680 downwards.
TTTTTTTTGTTTAACTACTCAATATCTCAAAGCTATGGCTATGATAGCAAATTTTGGTTATGAAACACTATTTTAGAAAATCTCATTCTCTAAGAGACCGTTGGAAATTGGAAGTATCATTTGAGTGTTTCAAGAACCTACCTCAAATTGGTTAAGTGTAACATGAATCTACCTTAATTTGGGTGCAAATTCTTGAAACACTTGCACGTTGTTCCTAATGTGAAATGACCTACACAAACTTATATGATTTATGTCAAGAAAACCAAAATGTTCCTATTGCATAAAAACTCTCTCGAAGCTGGTTATATAAGCCACCTCCATGTATGTAATTTCATGGGTCATTTTAAGTATCACAAAAAAATGTCCATAATTAACACAAAAATGAGCTTGATGTAGGGATAAAAGTGAAAATAGCAAAAAGAAGATTCAATAAATGTAATTTTTATTAGTCCATATATGCATATCATTATGACTAATATACCTCTTTAAGCAGTTAAAAAATGTGTTCATCTTTTTTTTTTGTCCTTCTAATAGCATTATCTCATAATATACAACATCAAGTAGTAAAAAAACTGTTTATGATTTTGTTCAACTGATAAAGTTATCTCACTTTCTCGTAATATACTCCTTTAAGCAATAAGAAAGCATTTTCATCTTTTGTCCCTCTTAAAACACTCACACATTGTTCTCAATACCAAACATCCTCTAAGAAGCACAATATATATAACAACAAATAATTATAAGACATTTATGTAAAAAAATAAAGAAGAATCTTAGAGCTGGTGTGCCCAATTACCCACACAAGCTTTATATGTAGCTCCCCTGCTGTCGCAAAGCTTATTTTCCAACACCCCTACCTTTTTCTCACTGAGGTTAGGATGAACCATCTGATTTATTTTATATATATATATATATATATATATATATATATAATAGGCCTCTGTTTGGATCTCCTGTAGGGTCCATGTATCATTTATGGAAATTAAAGAGATGGATAGTACAGCGTAGAATGCAAGTTAGAGATTTCAACCCCTAGTTTTCTATTCATCCACCGACCAACGCTATCCCTCTCCCTTTCCCACTCCTTTCTACCTACACATGAGTCATGACGTGAGGTCCTTGTCATGTTGTTAGTTGCTGGAACTATTACATCAAATTAACTACTGCAATTACAAGCCGGAAAATTCATTAGGAACACGCACACTCCGTGTGGTGCACAACGTTGGCCGCTCATTCATTGAAGACGGGCCTTCTTGCATGCCATAATCCAAGAGGAAGCCTTCTTTCAAATGGCCGCTTGGATCTCTAGTTAATTATCTTTCTTTCCTTTATTACAATTGCATAATAAGTGAAGACGCTAATGAATTCGATGGGGCTACGGTAGAAGCATCTCATAGTCTCCCTCTCTCCTCTTCCACGTACACATGAACGTGAAGGCCGTGTCATGTTGGTACCCGCCGGAAATAATACATCAAATTAAGTACCGTGCAAAGTGGTAGCTGCTGTCACTGATGCATCAAATTAAGTACCGAAAGTGCAAACCCTGAGAATTCATTGGGAAGACGCAGCACTCCAATCCGGTTGCTAGATCAGCACATTGTTGACCGCTCATTCATTGACGACGGCCTCCTTGCATGCCACAATTCAAGAGGAAGCTTTCTATCAAATGGCAGTTTGGGTTTCTAGTTATCTTTTTTTCTTTTATTACAATTGCATAATAAGTGAAGGCGCTAATGTTTTCGATTGGGATACAGTAAAAGCATTTCATAGTTTGAAAATCAGCCGGGTTCTGAGATGATATCAAGGAGAAACAGAGCTTCCAAGAAGAACAGGGGTGAACCACTGCTGAAAAGAAATTCGTCTTTTCATAACCAGTTACAGGATTTATACAAAGCTGGACAATCAGCTTAAATAATCAATGTTGCGAAGAGTGTCTTTGCTCTTTACATAAAAAAAATGCGATGTAATATTCATGTAGAATTTTACTTCGATGGAGACGGGTCCAAATTGCAGGTTCGATCTGGATTGGAGTGGTCCAAGCATTGGAACGGGTCTCCAATGGCTAATGACAATTAAGTGTATAGCATCCAAAATATGGCCAACGTAATGAGTCCGTAGGTCACCAGCGCACATCCTCACGTGAACAAAAAAAGGAAATGTTGCCTTGAACTAAGACAGTGTGTCGGTGAAGGAAGAAAAGATCCATGGTATGGAAAGTCTCACAATTGTGAGCCGATATAAAATTTGCAGTCTGCCCTTTTAGCATCAAGGAAATTATGTTGGGTATGTAATCAAGATCATGAAAGAACAAGGATAGAAAAGGAACAAAATATTATCAAAGGGCCTCCTATGTCATGCTGACGTGACGGCCATTTTTTTTTTTACGTTAAAGGTGATGTGCGTAACCAACAAGGAAGCCTTCCAAGCAATGTTGTGAATTGCATTGGAAAGCCAGAAGATTGAGTGAATCGGTGAATCGAGAGCGAATTGGAATCGGAATCGTTTGTGTATCCGATGGATTAAAATTAAATTTTTATTTTGAAATTCAAATAATTAAAAAATAGTGCAAATAAGAGGCATGAAAGATTATTCAAAAGCTTATTACCGTTGAAAAAAATAAGATGACCACCAATGACCAAATGGAATATCACATATTAGACATTCATGCATTGAAGGGTGGAGGTTGAGCTTTGTAGAAAGGCATGGCAAGGTGGAGGTTGAAGCTGCCCAATGCAATCCAACAGCACGTGAAGGCCTCCAGTTTAGTCTTTTATACCATCGACACGTTTTTTTTTTTCTTTTATTGAGTTTCACAAGAAATTATATATATATATATATATATATATATATATATATATATATATATATATATATATATATATATATATATATATATTTGTGTCTCATCCTTCTCAAATATTAGGCCATGTTTGATGGCCTGGATTTTTTTGAGGGGGAATTTTTTCAAGAAAAATTCTCCATGGTAAACTGAAAAGATGGTAAATTTTTCTTTTCCTTGTTTCAGGCCATGTTTGATGGCCTGGAATTTTTTTGAAGGGTAAAATATTCAATGTTTAGTATGCAAGAAAACTTTTTCATGGACAAAAAAATTGACCGTTGCATTATGAAAGTTGTTATCGTTGCTGTCACTACAAGCCTGGAAAGAAATCCTCCTACCTGCAGGTAACTTGGTATTTTGACATTAATAAGAAGAAAATGTGATTGGGAAGCTGGAGAGATCTAACATAAGCTAAGCAGAACAAGAATAAAGTTTACGTTTTTCTTGGCTAGCAAAAAAAAAACTCACAGAAACACAGAATCGTGACGATTCTTTTCCCCATAACATCAGAAAAAAATTATTCAAACTAAAAGCATCATGTGCAGCAAATGTTTTGAGCTGGACACTATGTCACAACTACTGGGAATAAATCATATAACACAATCCGCTAGTAATGCAGAGTAAAAGTAAATGCAGAGCTGATCTCAGAAGCATTTCCAGCAGTAACAGAACCCCCATCCTTGAAAGCTGACCGAAGCTTCCTTAGTTTTGCAGAAAAGATACATGAGCAGACAATAATCGAAGCCAGCAGAGTAAAAGAGTGATTCATATACTGTTACAAGGCTCTCCCACACTCAGTTCACTCAATTTTTCTTCATATCGAAAGGAAAACCCCAAAATTTACCCAACGTACTAATTTTTCTACATCACAAAACTCATGCCATCAATTGTTAAAACTGGAATTCCTTAATTCAGATGGGCAAGCTAATTGTCCAAACCATTAATCCAAAAGAAAAATTAACGATTAAAAGAAAAAATTGAAAATCTCAAACAATTTTACCATTGCTGTTAGTGCCCTTCTTCTTCCTCGCGTTCCTCTCTCTCTCTCTCTATCCCCCCCTCTTCTCTTCCGTCCCCCTTCCTCGTCTCTCGTGCTCCCTTTATCACTCTTTCATTCTCTCTCTCTCGCTCTCTTTGGCTCTCATTCTCTCCCTTCCTCATTCTCTCTTAACTCCTCCTCTATTCACTCGAATGAGCAAGAAGAGAGGCGGTAGGGTTCCCAAACAGCCCATCTTTAACGCGGGCATAACAAATAGAGCCTCACCTGGATCAGCGGATTCAGCGCACGTTGCAGGAGAACTTTTTGTCGCCGGAAAAGCAAGTGGCCGCCGGAGAGTGAGTTCCCCTGCGCGGAGAGGGAGAGTTCGCAGGCTGTCCACAGCGAAAATGAAAATGGAGAATCCAGGGTGGAATCGCCGGCTCCTCCATCGCGTGCGGCGTGAGAACAGACAAAGCCCAAACGGGCAAAAAAAAAATCCACGGTAAAAAGTCGGACCCTGGAGGGTCCGACTTTTTCTCAGGGTAAATTTACCCTGCTCCATCAGTTTCGGCGAGGAGATTTTTACTGGGTTTGATTGCATCACGAAAAGCCATACAAAATCGGCAATTTTACCCTGATGCACAGTGAGCATCAAACGTGGCCTTATATAAATGAATGCAGAGTGAACGCAGACAAGTAGACTCTCTTTTAAATTTTTGTAGGACCAACTCTATGTAACATAAAAGCATGGACTACTGACGTCCAAATTAAAGCATGGCAAGAACAGTACATTAATTAATGGCCTGTTTGACGCACAGTCCTGTGCATGCATCGGGTGAAATTCGTACGGCGAGGAAGAATTTCACCCCGTATGTGGTGAGAGCATCAAACGTTGTTAAAATTCACCCGCTTAAATTAACGTTTCCGCCGCCGGAAAAAAGTCGGAGCTGAGAGGTCAGACTCAGACTTTTCTCCGCAGATTTTTTTAGAGCCGTTAGGGCTCTCAAAAAATTCTCAATTTCTCCTTCCTCTCGTTCCTCTCCTCTCTTGCTGCCTCTGGCTTCTTCCCCTCTCCTCTCATTCCTCTCTTTTTAGTTGCTGATCAGTAGGTTCTTTCCAATACACAATCTTGTCCCTGTTGTTCATCTTGCTCCTATTTCTGGTGATTACAGAGAGTGCATAAGGTTCACCATCAATAGCTAGTGATTACAAAGCTTGTAAATTTCACCTGGTTTAAGCCGCCCGCCCATTCTCCATTAAACATTTGGTTTCTTTGCCCTGATTTAATTTTTACGTTTTGAAACAGTTGAACCAAACTCGAATGATTTCGGTCCAACCAATCCAGTGAATCAACAAGTCTTGCCGAGTCGGCTAAGTTTTGGTGCTGACTCGCTTGGGTACTGACTCTGGAGGCGATTCTCAAGTGGACTCACCGAGTTGGCCGAAAATGGATTTTTCTTCGGACACATAATACAAATCAAAGGCAAATGGCATCAAATGCTCATTTTCGTATGTTAAACCTGATAACTCTCGTTCTCTCCTTGAGGCATGCACCTGGCTGTCGTGAAAAATTAAGTGTCGCGTCTGGGAAAATAATAAATTTAAGGCACCTTTTTCAATTGTGTGAAAATATGGGGCTTCTAAAACTGCTACGGAGGCTGGTGGGCGGGTGTGATTTTGAGTGGAAGCCTGATACGTGCCTACCTACCAAAGCCCCTTGTTTTTCATGTGGTTTGGTATCTATTGGCTAACGTGGGCCCCTGCCTACGTTTTGAGAAGCGGAATGAGTTGGCAACTTTTAATAGTTTTTGGGGTGAGGGGAGGAGATCCACAGCCTGACATGTCAGGAAGCTCAATCTTTTATCCAACTTCTTGTCAAAAATATGGTATAGGGCATGTTTTGAGTGAATTAGAGTGCCGCTTTCCTTGGTTTAAATTTCTTAAATTTTTACATCAGTAACTTCTCCTTCGCAATACAAAAAGTAAATTGCTGCAGTTGACAGAAAACTAGCCACCTATCAATCCCCTCTCTAGACAGTTGTGTGAGCCTCTATTTTCAATCAGGAAAATGAAAATACAAAAAAATAAACATTTAAATAATAATAAAAAAACCAAAACATCAACACTTTATATGATTGATCAAACAGGTCCTGGTCATAGAGCTTTCCAAACTGGCGATAAAGATTTAAGAGTTACAAAAAGTAGAGCATGTCGGTGTCATGAGTTGCCTAATCAAATGTAATCTAGATCCATCTTTATTGGATCAAATTCGTAAAGCGCCTCTTTGATATAGTAAACAAAATGTAACGTGGGCATCTCTCAATGGCTGAGTGCGTCATCTCTTTATGTCATGGATGTAGACACTTTGCTGAACCACGCAAATGATCTCTCTTACCCCGTTGAATCGTTCATAAATTTCAGATTTAAAGCAAGATTTTTGCCTCGAACGACATGACAAAAAATGTTATTAGGCACAGCCAAAACCATGGCCAATACACCCAAAAACCATGGCTGAAGATATTTTCTCTAAATTGAAACTAATTATAGATATATGTTCCCGAAGTTGAAAAACATAAAAAAACGTGTTCCTTTAAAATACAATCGGATTTCATGAAAATTCAAAAACTAAAGGTCCAAAACTTTTTTTTCCTTGTTAGCTCCTATGCGCGTACAAAAAAAAATTGACTCTCAATTTATAAAACTTGTGAAATGAAAAATAAAAGAATTTAACATATAAAAACATACATTGAATTGGCAAGTCCTATTCATTAAAATAAACTTCATGCCACATAATATCAAATCTGGACGTCTGATACGAAAGATGAACCAAAAAACATGTGATATCTTGAAGAACTGGCAAGAATAGCTATTGGCAATCTGCCATTCTCATTGGCAAACACCAATGGTCAACCGTTCAACCAAAAAAAAAAGAAGAGAAAAATAAGAGAGATAAGCAGAAATACTTACCGAAAAGTAGATCAAACTTGCACTGAAGGTCAAGCAAATGGTTGGTGGAGAGTTCGTCGAGGGGGGACGTATCAATGTCATCACTAAATGGATGGCGAAAGGAAAACCCCTTTTGGAAGGTTTTTTTTTTTTTTTGGACTCCGACCGGCATTTTTCAACAGACGGGACTAGCTATTTTCAAAGCAACCTCCGCTCACCTTTGATTTTTGAAGTGTTTACTTACTTGATGCATAGTGGTGCATGCACATCACACTTTGATGTGCACGCATTTAACAATACTACATTAAAATCCAAGCCATTTTATTTATTTATATGTGAGAGTCCCTTGAAGTTTAAAATATATGACATTAATCCTTCAATGAGAAATTCTTAAGTTTGTGCATGCATGAAAGAAGGAGACCAAGTTATAAGCACCACCTAGTGTGTGCAACGAGTGTATGCTGGGGATGGACCCTAGTGAATGAAAAGGTATATGTCCACATTTAATTGAATGTCCTTATAGGGTTGACCCTACTATGTATATGTAAAGTTCCAGTATTGACCTTTGTGTTAGAAAATGTACGTGTACATATTTACTTATATGCCTTTGTATTGCATGATCGCAGCATACATACTTAACCTGCATTCCTTCACGCCACATGTATTCTTTCATGCAAAGGAAGGAGATGGTTAGAAAGAAGAAAAAAAGAAGAGAGAGGTCCTACTGAAAGAAGGAAAAAGAGCAGAACTTGCCGACCAAAAAAACCTTGGCCTTGAAGTAGAAATGATGGGAATGGCAACATAAGAAATGGACGGTGAGTACACAATGATGTCATTGTGGTTTCGTATTTGTCGACGTTAAATGACAAAGGCAATGGCATTTGCAAGATTTTCTTCAACAGTTGGACACTTGAAGAAATCGAATGAGCACTTCCTAAGGAACTAAAAGTGAAGATGATGGCAGAGATGAAACACAAGAAAATGTCGACGCAATAGGTACAGAGTCATATGAATCCTTACAGGCAAAATAGCAAGTGCATCCCAGTTCATATGGTAGATAATGTTACTATTTAACATGTTTGAGGTAGTTTGCATGAGATAATGAATTTGTGACATAACGAATGAGTGAGATAAAGAATTCATGGGAAACGTTTTTGCATCTATGTTTATCTTATTATTTTGTAACCATTCCTCTTGTTATTGATTGACAGAATCAGAAAAGACACGTGTACAAAGTAGGTGATAAGTAAACGGAAACAAAATAATGTGATCACGTAACGAAAGTAATGATTACAAAATAATGACATAACAACTAGTCTACCAAGAAGGCCAGGAATGGTAATGAGAGAAATATATAATAACACTTCTACAGGAGATAGCGATAACTAAACAGTGTGAGATAGGTTTACTTATTGACAGATTTTATGGTAAGATAATGTTGAATGTTATTTGATGGAAGGAATTGATGCGTGAAATAAATAATTTGTGAGATAATGTTAAAACATTATTCGATCGATGATTTTTATGCATTGCAGATGGCACAGTGTATGAAATATCTACTTCATTGGATGGCGACAAACAAGAGACTTAGTCCTTTTGTGAGGAAATGAAGAACCCCAAAGAACATGCTCATGTTGTAGGAATTGATTTGTCTGCTATTGGAATGGAGTTCAATACGAAGGATCTCGAAGAACATGCTCCTATTATAGGAATGGAGTTCGAGATGGAGGATGCAACATATAGTTTCTACAATTGTTACATTTTTTGCCATATGTTCAGTGTAAGGAAGGGTAGGATGGAGAGAAACGCATAGGGCATAGTTTTGAGAAGGTGATATGTTTGTGGCATATATTCCAAAATGCAGCTAAGAACATAGGCCATGTAATAAATTAGAAGACTGGCTTTAAGGAGAGTTTTGCAAATTGTGTCCTTAAGTGTGAAGATGGTGAGATGTTGGAATGTATGCGGACACAAATGATTGAAGCATTTAACCTACAAAAAATTACGTGGTTTTCAAAAATTGTATAAGGACAAACAAAAGTAGGCATTGGCATATGGAAGACAATACTTTTGTGCAGGCATGATAGGCACACGAGTGGAGAGCATGCACGTTGTACTGGAAAGGGAATTGTACTCTTGGATACAAATATTTCAATTCATAGAACACTATGACAGATTTGAATGGTCATAGGGACTGTGAGCTTGAAGACGACATGAAAGCATTTGTATGTGGGCCTCAAAGTCTGGGTATGAATATCCTTGTTTAAGCTGCAGGAGTGTACACACCAACTGCATTTGAATGATTTAAAGAAAAGGTCATTCAAGCAACTAATTATGACATAGAATTATATGCACACCAATAAAGTTGCCACGTATATTTTGTGATAAAAAGATGGAGAGGTTCAACTAAGATTAGTGATGTGTTTGTGACATAAGACATCAAAATAGGTGATGTTGAATGTTGTTGTGAGAATTTTGAATTTAAAGGTATTTTGTGTTGCCATGTTCTAAACACCCTCAATCAAGAGAACATTTGGGAACTGCTAGAGAGATACATTCCAAGTAGATGGTCCAAAAACCAACCCAAAGCAGTTGGAGAACGTAGCTGTAGAGAATGTTTCAACTCTATGCCATGACAGCAAGATGACAATAAAATGCCAGCTCGAAGCAGCAGGTCCTGTCACCCCCAGTCCCCTTGGAGAAGAAGAAGAGCCATGCTTCTGGTAATATGGTGTTTGATAACTCCAAGGTGAATGTTGTAAAATATGAGGGCATTAGTCTATCAGTCTCTGCTCTTAAGAGTAAGCTAATATCTTATAGGAGATTGCATAGGACAAAAAGCACCTTGGAGAAAAGAGGCAGGACTAGAAAATCAAGCAAGAAATAATCCTCAACAAATTCATTATGTTTCATATACAAACGGTGCAGTGGAGACCTCAACAAAAGATGCATATGATCACGGCAGCTTTACGGAAATGCTGGTAAGTTTTTTATATTATACATATTTTATATGTTTGAACTTTAAGCACATATTGATAATTGATTTTGTTTAATTGTTACAGTACCACATGAATTCAGTTGGTCCTTCCCAATAGTAACCAGTTGTCGCAATGTATCATATATTAAATGATTGTGTCAAAATAACAGCCATTGACATAGAGACGAATGAATGCAATAACTACACACAAACTTGGTTATATGCTAAGGGCAAGAATGTTTACGATAAGGCACATGGTTACGAGTGAATGAGATGACAATGACTCAACAAAGAAGGTGATAAGTAAAGGACTCAATAATTTGATCAATCAACATAACAAAATAGTGAGGTAACAATGAGTCAACCATAACTGTAGAATGAGATAACAATGTGTTTAGAAAGAAGATGATAAAGTAATAAGAGATGAGAAAATGAGATAAAAATGCATCTACCAAGAAGTCGATAAGCAAAATTAGATGAATTAATGTGATAACAATAGGAAGGGCCGGAATGGATATGACATGCACATTGTGAAGAGAGAATGAGACAACTATGTGTCTATAGAGAATGCGTAATGGCATATGGATATGAGAGAATGAGATAACAATATGTTTGCTAAGAAGATGATAAGTAAATGTAGATGAATTAATGTGATAATGAAAGGAAGGAATGGAATGGATATGAAAAGGCACAAGGTCATGATAGAATGAGATAACAACGCGTCTAGAAAGAATGTGTAAAGGCATATGGGGACGACAAAATGAGATAACAATGTGTCTGCCAAGAAGTCGATAAGTAAATGGAGATTAATTACAATCATGATAGGAAGGGCCAGAATGGATACAACAAGATGCACTGTGACAAGAAAATGAGATCACACATCTATAGAGAATACAGAAATAAGTACATAGACGAGAGAATGAGATAACAACCATCTACCAAGAAGACAATAAGTAAATGAAGAAGAAGTAATGTGATCATGACAAGAAGGGTCAGAATGGATACAACATGGCACATAGTGACCAAGAGAATGAGATAACAACACATCTACAGAAAATGCATAAAGGTGTACAGAGACTGAAGAATGAGATAACAGCGCATCTGCCAATAAGATTATAAGTAAACGAAGACGAAGTAATGCGATCATGACAAGAAGGGCTGGAATGGATACAACAAAGTATATGGTGACAAGAGAATGAGATAACGACGCATCTACATAGAATGCATAAAGGCATACAGATACGAGAGAATGAGATAACAATGTGTTTGTCAAAAAGAAGACAAGTAAACGTAGATGAATTAATGCGATAACGACAAGAAGGGCCAGAATAGATTCAATAAGGCACAAGGTGATGGTAGAATGAGATAACAACGAGTCTACAGAGTATGCATAAAAGTGTACAGAGATGAGAGAATGAGATAACAATGTGTCTACCAAGAAAACGATAGGTAAACGGAGACAAAGTAATGTGATTACTTAACAAAAGGAATAGTTACGAAAGAATGAGATAACAATAGATCTACCATAATGAGAGAATACTGCTAACAATGCCTTTACAAAGAAAGCGATAATAAGGCACACAATCATACTGGCAATAATGCATTAATTAATTTAATGTAAGGAATGGTTACGAAGTAATGAGATAAGATGTGTGTACAAAATATGTGATTAGTAAACAAAGACGAAATATTGTGATCACGTAATGAAAGAAATGGTTACAAGGACGCGATAAGTAAACATTGCAACTGAGTGCGACAACATAACATCATGATTATTTTACGAGATCATCAACATGTCTACTTATTTCAAGCAAGTTTCCATAAGATCTTCTAATGCTATTGGTAACATTAGCTTTGGTGAAGCTAGGTTTCCATTCAGGCGTTATCTCCAACATGTATTTCATTGCGAACGCACCACAGTTATAGTTGTTTCTTTGTTGTGGACATTTAACTGGTAAAAGTTTTTAATTGTTCAAATTTGATGTCGAAGACATGTTGGAGGCAATATTTCTACAACAGAACCAAGACTTCTTAAAAAAGAAATATAGGTTATCTTAATAACAGTTAAGGTTAAACTATATACCAGTCTGTAGAGGTTTTCCGCAATTTGGTAGTCATTATAGTATATGCATAGATCGTATATCTGCACTTATTTTCCACGTTGTCGATCATGTAAAACACCAATGTGCCTTTTCCACCCACACAGAATGAAATAAAACCTGAAACACACAGGCATTAAAGAGCAACCAAAGTATGGTAAAATAAGAGCAAGGGAGTCAGGAAACTATGTAAAGAGGAACAAGCATTTCAACTTCAGCAATAGATTGTTTCTTAATTTTTGAAATATTTTCTATTACATATGTCATCATGGCCATAGCATTGTCCATCAATCGATATGACAAGGCATGTTTTTATACATCAGTGAGTATGATCAATATTTTTCCCAACATGAAGGTTACATAATCCATAATAAACAAGATAAAGGATGCGTACCATGAAATGTACCCTTATAGGATACCTTCAAAGGCCTAGACTGATGCCTACACTCTAAAAGGACAACAAAATAATTCAGACTAATGTTGCTTACTTTCTTGCAATGGAGGAAGTCTTCCATATGACAAGCTATCCGCCTAGAAGACAATAAGTAAATGGAGATGAATTAATACGATAACAACTAAAAAGACCTGAAAGAATGAGATAATAACACATCTACAGATAATGTGTAAAGGCGTACAGAGACGAGAGACCGAGATAACAATGCATCTACCAAGAAGATGATAAGTAAACAAAGACAAAGACATGTGATTTCATAACAAATGGAATAGTTACAAAATAATGAGATAACAATGAGTCTATCATAACAAGAGAATACTGCTAACAACCCTTCAAAAAAAAGGTGATAACGGTGCATGCAATTCATACTGCGTGAAAATTTATTAATTATTTTAACATTAGGATTGGTTATGAATTAATGAGATAAGACATGTATACAAAGTAAGCGATCAGGAAATAAAGATGAAATAATGTGATCACATAACAAAAGAATGGTTACACGGATGTGATAAGTAAACATAGCAGTTGCGTGCGACAACGTAACATCATGATTGTTTTTTACGCGAGGCGAAAAGTAAACCACGTCAAAATAATACTATCATATTTTCTTTTAAGTCCAACCAGCGATTGGAATTATTATAATATTCAAATTTCAGTACGTCTACTTATTTTAAGCAAGTTTTCATAACATCTTCTAATGCTATAGGTAGCATTATCTTGGGTGCAGTTTGGTTTCCTCTCAAACATTATCTCCTACATGTAATTTATCGCGAATATACCACAGTCATAGTTGTTTCTTTGTTGTGGACATTTTACTTGTAAAAGTTTGTATTTGTCCAATGTTTTGATGTCAAAGACATGTCTGAGGCAATATTTTTGCTGAAGAACCAAAACTTCTTAAACAAGAAACAGAAGTTATCTTAATAACAGTTAAGGTTAAGCTATATACCAGTCTATAGAAGTCTTCAACAATTTGGCAGTCATCATATTCTATGCAATGATTATATATCTGCACTTTTTTTTTGTGTTGTAGATGATGTACAACAACCAATGTGCCTTTTCTACCCACACGGTAGGAAATAAAACCTGAAATATATGGACGTTAGGGAGCAACCATAATAGGGTAAGAGTAAGGGATTTAGGAAACTAGAAAAAGAGGAACAACCATTTCAACTTGAGCAATGGACTGTTTCTTAAGTTCTGAAATATTTTTTGTTATATCTGTCATCATGGCCACAGTATCGTCCATCAATTGATATAGCATGTTGTCATACATCCATCAATATGATCAATATTTTTTCCAACATGAAGGTTAGATAATACATAATAAACAAGATGAAGGATATGTACCATGAATTCTGCCCTTATAAGATACCTTTGAAGGCCTAGATTCTGAGGCCTACATTCTAAAAGGTCAACATGCGTCTCCAAGAATATGATAAGTAAACACAGACAAATTAATGTGATAACGACAAGAAGGGCCAGAATGGATACAACAAGGTATATGTGACAAAATGATGAGATAATATCGCGTCTACAGAGAATGTCTAAAGGCATACAAAGACGGGAGAATAAGATAACAATGCTTTTACCAATAAGACAATAAGTAAATGGAGACGAAGTAATGTGATTATGTAACGAAAGGAATGATTACAAAATATTGAGATGACAAAGAGTCCACCATAACGAGAGAATACTACTAACAATGCATTTACAAAAGAGGCAATAATGGCGCACACAACTCATATTGGCCGATCATGTGTTAATAATTTAACATAAGGAATGTCTATGAAGGAATGAGATAAGACGTGCATACAGAATAGCCAAATTAGTAAATCGAGACAAAATAATGCGATCACGTTACAAAATAAATGGTTACAAGGATGCAAAAAATAAACGGAGCAATCAATTGCGACAACGTAACATCACAACTTTTTTAAGAGAGGCAAAAAGTAAACCGCAGCAAAATAATGCTATTAGAATTTCTCTTTATTTTACACCAGTGGTAGGAAGATGATATTATTTAAATTTCAGCACATTTACTTATTTCATGCAAGTTTCCATAAGATCTTCTAATGCTATTGGTAAAATCAGCTTGGGTGAAGCTAGTTTTCCTTTCAAACATTATTTCCTACATGTATTTCATCACAAGCACACAACAATCATAGTTGTTTGTTTGCTATGGACAGTTTACTGATAAAAGTTTATAGTTGTTCAACATTAGGAAGTCGAAGATATGTCTAAGGCAATATTTATGCAAAAGCAGCAAAACTTCTTAAACAAGAAACTGAAGTTATTTTAATAACTGTTAAGGTTAAATGACATACCAGTCTATAGAGGTCTTGCGCAATTTGATAGTCGTCATAGCCTATGCATGCATCGTATATCCGCACTTGTTTTTTCACATTGTGGATGATATAAAACACCCTAGCCTTTTCTATTCACATAGATGGAAATAAAGCCTGAAACATACTGGTGTTAAGAGAGAAACTAGAGTAGAGTAAAATAAGAGCAAGGGAGTTAGTAAACTACAAAAAGAAAACAACCATTTCAACTTCAACAATGGATTGATCTTAATTTTCGAAATATTTCCTATGACTTCTGTCATCATGGCCGCAGTATCGTCTGTCAATCGATACAACACAGCATGTTGTTTTACATTCATCAGTATGATCAATACTTTTCCCAACGTGATGGTTCATAATGCATAATAAACAAGATGAATGATACATACCATGAACTCTACCCTTATAGGATACCTTTCATGTCTAAAAGGTCAACAAAAAAATTCAGACTAATGTTGCTTACTTTCTTGCAAGGGAGCAAGTCTTCCATGTAACAATGTGTCTGCCAAGAAGATGATAAGTAAACATCTAAAAATTAATGTGATAACGACAGGAAGGGTCGGAATGGATACAACAAGGTACAAGGACACAATAGAATGAGATAACAATGCGCCTACACAGAATATGAAAAGGCATACAGAGACAAGAGAATGAGACAACAATGCATCTACTAAGAAGACGAATAGTAAATGAAGACGAATTAATGCAATTACATAACGAAAAGAATAGTTACAAAATAATGAGATAACAACAAATCTACCATAAGAAGAGAATGTTGCTAACAACACGTTTACAAAGAAGGTGATAATGGCGCATGCAACTTATCCTAGGCGATAATGCATTAATTAATTTAACATAAAGAATGTCAACGAAGTAATTAGATAAGACGTGTGTACAAAGTAGGCCATCAGAAAACAGAGACAAAATATTGTCGTCACTTAATAAAAGAAATGATTGCAAGAATGCAATAAGTAAACGGAGCAATCGAGTGCGACAACATAACATCATGATTTTTTAACGAGATGCGAAATGAAACCACGTCTACTTATTTCAAGCAAGTTTCCGTAAGATCTTCTGTTATTGGTAACATTAGCTTGGGTGAAGCTAGGTTTCCTTCCAATGTTATCCCCTACATGTATTTCATCACAAACACACTACAGTCATAGTTGTTTCTTTGTTGTAAACATTTTACTGGTAAAAGTTTGTCGTCGTTCAAATGATGTTGAAGACATGTCTAAGGTAATAATTCTATAAAAGAACTGAAACTTCTTAAACAAGAACAGAAGTTATCTTAATAACAGTTAAAGTTAAACTGCATACCAGTCTGTAGAGGTCTTCTACAATTTGGTAGTTGCCATAGCCTACGCATTGGTCATATATTCGCACTTATCTGTCATGTTGTGGATGACATACAACACTCAATGTGCCATTTTCATTCATGCAAAAGAAAATAAAACATGAAACATACGGGTGTTAGAGTCAAACAGAGTACGGTAAAATTAGAGCGAAGGAGTTAGCAAGCTGCTGAAAGAGGAACAACCATTTCAACTTCAGCAATGGATTGTTTCTTAATTTCTGAAACATTTTCTTTGATATCTTGATCACGGCCGCATTATCGTTAGTCAATCGATACGACACAGCATGTTATTATACATCTGTAGTATAATCAATATTTTTCTCAATGTGAAGGTTACATAATGCATAATAAACAAGATTGAAGGATACATACCATGAATTCTGCCCTTATAAGATACTTTTGAGGCCTTAGATTCTGACGCCCATGCTCTAAAAATGCAACAAGATAATTCATACTAATAGTGCTTAGTAACTTGCGATGGAGGAAGTCTTCCATGCAACAATGTGTCTCCCAAGAGGACAATAAGTAAATATAGATGAATTAATGTGATAACAACAAGAAAGGCCAGAATGGATGCGACAAAGTACAAGGTGACAATAGATTGAGATAATAGCGCATCTATAGAGAATGTGTAAAAGGTGTACAGAGACAGGAGAATGAGATAACAATGCATCAACATAGAAGATGATTTGTAAACGAAGATGCAGTAAAGTGATTAAGTAATGAAAGGGATGGTTACAAAATAATGAGATAACAACGAGTCTACCATAACGAGCGAGTACTGCGGCAATGTAACTTTACATATTTTTTACAAGAGGTGAAATGTAGACATCATCAAAATAATGCTACCATAATTTTCTTTTACTTCACACCAGCAATAGGAAAATGATATTATTCAAATTTTAGCATGTCCATTTATTTCAAGTAAATTTCCATAAGATCTTCTAATGCTATTGGTAACATTAGATTGGGTGAAGTTAGGTTTCCTCCCAAACATTATCTTCTACATGTATTTCATTACAAACACATTGCATTCATAGTTTTTTCTTTGTTGTAGACATTTTACTGGTAAAATTTTATAGTCATTCAATGTTTTGATGTCGAAGACATGTTTGAGACAATATTTCTACAAAAGAACTGAAACTTCTTAAGCAAGAAACTGAAGTTATCTTAATAACAGTTAAATTTAAATTGCATACCAATCGGTAGAGGTCTTCCACAAGTTGGTAGTCATCATAGCCTACACATAGATCGTATATTCAATTTTTTTTTTTTTACATTGTGGATGACATACAATTCTCGTTGTCCTTTTCCATCTATATAGATGGAAATAAAACATGAATTGTATGGGCATTAGAGAGAAATCAGAGGAGGGTAAAATAAAAGCAAGGGAGTTAGAAAACTACAGATAGAGGAACCACCATTTCAACTTTAGCAATGGACTGTTTCTTAATTTCTAAATATTTTCTACGACATCTGTCATCATGGCCGCAGCATCATCCATCAATTGATATGACAAAGCATGTTGTTATACATTTGTTATTATGACCAATGCTTTTCCCAACATGAAGGTCACATAGTGCATAATAAACAAGTTAAAGGATACATACCATGAATTCTGCCCTTATAGAATTCCTTTCAAGGCCTAGATTCTGATGCCTACGCTCTAAAAGGATAACAAAATAATTCAAGATAATATTGCTTACTTTCTTGCAAGAGAGGAAATCTTCCATGAAACAATGTGTCTGCTAAGAGGATGATAAATAAGCATAGACAAATTAATACAATAACGTTAAGAAGGGTTGAAATGGATCCGACAAGGTACAAGGTGACAATAGAATGAGACAATAATGCATCTATAGAGAATGTATAAAGGCATACAGAGAAGAGAGAATGAGATAACAATGTGTCTACCAAAAAATCATAAATAAGCAGAGATGAAGTAACAAAGGGGATGGTTACAAAATAATGAGATAACAACGAGTCTACCATAACAAGAGAATACTGCTAACAACACGTTTACAAAAAAGGTAATAACGATGCATGAAACTCATACTGCACGATAATGCATTAATTAATTTAACATAAGGAATGTTTACGAAGTAATAAGATAAGACATGTGTACAAAGTAGGAGATGAGTAAGTAGAGATGAAATAATGTGATCATGTAATGAAAGAAATGGTTACAAGAACGTAATAAGTAAACAGAGCAATCGAGTGCGACAACTTTACATCACGATTTTTTTACGAGAGGAGCAATGTAAACCGCATCAAAATAATGGTATCAGAATTTTATTTTACTTCACACCAACAAGAGGAAGATGATATTATTCAAATTTCTGCATGTCTACTTATTTCAAGCAAGTTTACTTATGATCTTTTAATGCTATTGGTAACATTAGCTTGGGTGAAGCTAGGTTTCCTACCAAATGTTATCTCCTACATGTATTTCATCACAAACACACTATAGTCATAGTTGTTTCTTTGTTGTAGACATTTTACTACTAAAAGTTTATAGTCATTCAACATTTTGATGTTGAAGACATTTCTGAGGAAATATTTCTGTAAAAGTAACGAAACTTATTAAACAAGAAATAGAAATTATCTTGATAACAGTTAAAGTTAAACTACATATCAGTTTGTAGAGGCCTTCTACAATCTGGTAGTTGTCCTAGCATACACATGGATCATATATCCACACTTATTTGTTCATGTTGTGGATGACGTACAACACCCAATGTACCTTTTCCATCCACCCAAAAAAAAATAAAACTTGAAACATACGGGTGGTAGAGAGCAACCAAAGCCGGGTAAAATAAGAACAAGGGAGTTAGGAAACTATGGAAAGAAGAACAACCATTTCAACTTCAGCAATGGACTGTTTCTTAATTTCTGAAACATTTTCTATGACATTTGTCATCATGGCTGCAGTATCATATGTCAATCGATACGATGCAGCATGTTGTTATACATCCATTAGTGTGATCAATATTTTTCCCAATGTGAAGGTTACATAATGCATAATAAACAAGATGAAGGATACATGCCATGAATTATGTCATTATAAGATACCTTCCATAGCTTAGATTCTGATGCCTGCGCTCTAAAAGGTCAACAAAATAATTCAGACTAATATTGCTTACTTTCTTGTGACGGAGGATGCCCTTCGTGTAAAAACTTAGTAGATTGTCACTTAGTTGTCTATTGACAACCGTTCTATCCTCGGCCTAGGCAACATATCTTTTGGAATGTGTCCTAGTTGAAACGCTAGCCGGTTCACTGGAGTTGCCTACTGATTTGCTAGAGTGGCTGGCTGGTTTGCTAAACTCGTCGGCCCGTTTTCTAGACTTCTCGGTTGGTTTACTAGACGTGCTAGCTAGTTTTCCAGTGAAACATGTCTTCATTATTGTAAAGCTAGGCAAATTTGTGGCATCAATGGTCTTCTTCTTCCTAACCATGGAGTTTGTCTTTCTGTCTTACCCATGACAATCTTCCTTTCTACCCTAATATATTTGAAACTGCCTCTTTTCTTATGGAAAACTGCATCAAAAAGATTGTTCCCGCCCGTTTTGTATGTTAGGTTGCATGTTCTTTGGGATAACGTCTGTATTTGGGAAACTTTGTCCATTTATTTTCAATATTTTTGTTTTCTTCACCACCTGATTATACAACTTTATATAGGTCTACAACGCAATAATACTGCTCATACATATATTCACGTTTTAGTAGTGATAATACTGCTCATACATATATATGCACATGATAATCATATGTACATATTCGATTAGAGATAATAGTTCTTAAGTTTGACCATATCATTGGCAGCCATATGTTCACATTGCAACTTACATAACATTATTCTTACGTATCAATACATGGCAATGAAATGGACATGTTCATCTGTAGCAAACATATGTTCACGTTTGAGCAGCGATAATACTGCTCATACATACATATCTACATGGTAAGCATATGTGCACATTTGATCTGACATAACGGTGCTTATGTTACACTATATCATTGACAACCATGTGTTTACATTAGAGCTTAGATAATGTTATTCTTTATTGATGCATGACAACCAAATTGACATGTTTATCTGTAGCAAGCATATGTTCACGTTTTAGCAACAATAATATTACTTATACATGTAAATATACATGGTAACCATATGTGAACATTCGATCAAAGATAATGGTGCTTAAGTTACACCATATCATAGACAACCTTATGTCTAAATTAGAGTTTAGATAAAGTTACTCTTACGCATCTATACATAACAACCACATAGACAAGTACATCCATAGCAACCATATGTTCACATTTTAGCAGCGCTGTTCATACATATATATCTATGTGATAACCATTTGTGCACATTCGATCAAAGATAATTGTGCTTATGTTAGAACATATTATTGACAATAATATGTTCACATTAGAACTTAGATAATATTATTCTTACGTAATAGTAAGCATATGTTCACATTTTGGCAACGATAATACTACCCATACATATATACCTACATGGTAACCATACATTCGATCAGAGATAGTGATGCTCATGTTACAGATGCTTATGTTACACTTTATCATCGACAGCCATATTTTCATATTAGAGCTTAGATAATGTTATTCTCACGTATCGAAACATAAAAACCAAATTGATATGTATATCTACATGATGCATATGTTCATGCCTTAGCGGCAATAATACTGTTTATACATATATATCTACATGGTAAGCATATGTGCACATTCAATTAGAGGTAATGGTGCTTATGTTACTCCATATCATTGAAACTTATGTTCAAATTAAAGCTTAGATGATGTTATTCTTAGGTATCAATACATGACAATCAAACTGACATGTTTATCCATAACAGGCATATGTTCACGTTTTAGCAGTGATAACACTACTCATACATATATATCTACATGTACGCATTTGGCTGTACTGGTTGCTTATCTTACATACATTGGGCTGCACTAGTTGTTTATTCGAGAGGGAACCACTGTGATATGTCTTGTTGCATGTTATTTTTTACACCTATTCGGTACATTTAATAATGCCATCCATTTTTACATCATAGGACGCACTAAGAAGGCCAAACCAGATAAAAAGAAGAAAATAGAAGTGTTTGACATGAACAATGTAGAATAAAAGGCATTTATTATACAAAAAGGCATTTACAACAACATTGTATGAACTAGTTTTACGATACAGTGACAAATAAACGTGCTTATAAGGAGGTGATAAGAACTCGGACAAAACATAATGTGACAATGTCATTGTATGGACTGATTTTACGATAAAAATACATTAACTAAAGGCGATAAGCATTCGGACAAAACATAATGCAATAATCAACGGTAAGATTGTTGTATGAGAGAACAAAATAACGTGTTTATAAAGAGGCGACAAGTAATTAGACAAAAAAAAATTGTGTCATAACACAACTACAAGATTCATTTACGATACACTCAAATAGAATCGTGTTTACAAAAAGGCGATAAGCACTCATACAATAATGTGACAACGCGATTGTGTGGAATGGTTACGATAAAAAGGCATTTACTAAGCAGTCAAGCAAAATAGATTGAGATAATAATCGGCAAGTTTGATGTACGAGAGAATAAAATAACAACCATTTTACAAGGAGGTGATAGATAATCAGATAAAAAATCATGCAATAACGTAATGTCAGGATTAGTTTTATGATATACTGAAATAAAATCATGTTTACAAGGATGCGATAAGTACTCAAACAAATTTAATGTTACAATGATATTGTATGGACTAGTTTTACAATAGAATGACAAATAAACACGCTTAGAAATAGGTGATAAGCACTCAAACAAAATTAATGTGACAATGAAATTGTACAGATTAGTTTTATAATAGAATGACAAATAAACATGCTTAGAAAGAGGTGATAAGCACTCAAACAAAGTTAATGCAACAACAAAATTGTATAGACTGGTTTTTTACTATAGAATGAAAAAAAAAAAACCTCACTTAGAAATAGGCGATACTCAGATAAAACATAATGCGACAATGCCATTGTATGGACTGATTTTATGATAAAAAAAAGGCATTAACTAAAAGGTGGTAAGCATTCAGACAAAACAGAATACGATAATCAACGACATGATTGTTCTATGAGAGAATGAAATAACAACGTGTTTACAAGGAGGCAATAGGTAATCATACGAAAAAATGCGATAACGCAACTGCAAGATTCATTTTACGATACACTAAAATAAAATCATGTTTACAAGGACACGATAAGCACTCAGACAAAATCAATTCGACAATGAGATTGTATGGAATGGTTTAGTGGTAGAATTATAAATATATGTGCTTACAAAGAGAAGATAAGCACTTAGACAAAATTAATGCAAAAACAAGATTGTATGGACTGGTTTTACTATAGAATGACAAATAAGCATGCTTACAAGGAGGGGATAAGCCCTCAAACAAAATTATAGGGCAACAACACCATTGTATGAACTGGTTTTATGATAAGAAGTTGTTTACTAAGAGGTAATAAACATTAGACAAAATAGATTGTGATAATAAATAGTATGATTGTTGTATGAGAGAATGAAATAACAACATGTTTACAAGGAGACAATAGGTAATTGGAAAAAAAAAAATGTGATAACACAACTGCATGATTCATTTTACAATACACTCAAATAAAATCATTTTTACATGGACGTGATAAACACTCTAACAAAATTAATGTGACAATGACATTGTATGGACTGGTTTTATGATAGAATGACAAACTAATGTGCTTATGAGGAGGTTTGATGGCAGGAATGATTTTATGATAGACTGAAACAAACAAAAGTCGTCAATAAACCGTCCAAGTCCTTAGTTATGGAACTGAGACTCTCTTTCACACACACACTCTCTCTCTTGCTCACTTTTGTTGCCACTCATTTGGCAAGAATGGATAGCAGACATGACGTTGTGCCTATGTTTCCCTCAAAAGATGATTTGTTATACCTACATTTCTTATTGAAGAACTTGTTTGGAAAAGAAATTCAAAAGTGGCATTATGAAATTTTTGTTAAAATGGTGGGTTGATTTAAATTTTTTTTATCCTTATTTTGGGGAGTTAGAACCCAATTTATCCCTTTCCCTTTTTTTATGGTAAGGCACCCAAAGAGAGTGTGTAAGTCAATGATTGAAGGGAGGGACAAGGGAGTGAAGAAGGGGGAAACATGAGGAAGGACGGTGAAGGAGAGAGAAAGGAGGGAGAAGAGAGGGAGAGTGTGAGATAGATATATATATATATATATATATATAGAGAGAGAGAGAGAGAGAGAGAGAAGGGTTTGGGGCTGAAACTACGTAATCTGATTTTCTCTCCATTTTTTCTTAATTGTTTTGGTATTCTTATTTAATCAGCATATTAGAATACTTAATTTATAAATTTTAATAAAGATTTTCATTTTTATTTGGCATGAGCAGAAATCTTAGAATCTATTATTGCTATTACCCTCTTTGATTATAAAAAGTTTGTATGCTTAGGAAAATTGATGAGTTGTTTGATAAATTGATATGGATAAATAGAAAAGAACAACTTCGTGATTTGTTGTAACTGTGATATTTTGTTTCAGCTTCATATTGGTAGCACTTATTTTGTAAAAGGAATGATTGAAATGATGAGTTAGTCTTTTAGAAATCTTAATTGGGTTGAATTGCTCGAATGGGGCAAAATAAAGTTAATTACTATTTTTTCTTAGCAAGTAGAGTGAACCAACTTCTTATATCTTGTCAAGGGGATATTAGTGTGTATTACATGTTTGGAGAGCCTTCATTAGAATCAACTTTCTCCTTAATTGTGGTGAATGAGATCTAGTATAATAATACTTTATAGAAAACTCTATTTTAGCTTGAGGATGAAGTGAATAAATATATTATTTAATCACAATTTTGACTCTTAAAATTTTATAAATTTAATCCGTTTGTGGTGAACTGGAAGAGTTGAAAAGAAAGCGAGTTGTAGTACAGATTTGTGGACTTGAGAGAGAAGTCCACACATAAACATGTGAGAGAGAAGTCTGTACATAAAGTTGTGGGAGAGAAGTTGGCACATGAAGATGATACTTTAAACTTGCATTTTTCATATGTTTAGGTAGATTGGCATGCATGGTTGCACGTGAAGATGCGTCTGAATGCCTTATTGAGTAGGAAAGCTCTGTTTTTTGTGGTGAGCAGGTTATTTGCATACTCTATTATGTTTGAGTATATGAATCTATTAGTTACCATGATAGAAGTATTGATATATACATATATGCATTCCAGTGTGTGAGTGTGTGTGTACAAGAGAGATTCGTCATAATGTTTAGTAACTTCTATTAGATTGTCAAATGAATGACACTGATTCTTAATTATGTTGTAATATTTTTTATAGTGAGATCATTACATGTTGACATAATCTTATATAAGGAGTTAATAATGGTTTATGATATGAAATGAAAGTTTAGTGCTGAAAAGGAGGAGCTAAAGAGTTATACAAAAATAAAATTTTAAAGAGACTACCTATATGACCCTCCATCACATGCTACATTGGCTAGCTAAGGTGATTGCCTATTGCTTTGATTATATTAAGTCTATGTTGTGCCTCTTAACGCTCTTTTTGAGTCTATAAATTAGAGGTGCACAAATGAATCATGTCCTAACACTATTTTTGAGTTTAGAAATTGGAGGTAATTCATAATAGACTTCTTAACACTCTGGAGTCTATAAATTGGAGGTAAATTCATAATAAACATCCTAACACTCCTTTAGATTTTAGAAATTGGAAGTGAATACATATTAAACCTCTTAACACTCCTTGGAATCTATAAGCTAGATGTAAAATTGTCACTAGCCACAAGATGCCCAAATAAATAAACATCTCAGGAATAGAAATTTCATTGTTGTGAGTAAAAAGTACCCCTTTAAATTGAAAAGAATCTAAAACAACTAAGTACTAGTAGGGAAATGAACAAGGGCTAAGCTGAAAAGTGAGATGGTTGTTGAACCTTGCTTACCTGTTGTTTCGTTGCATGACTTATGTCTATTTTTCTATAGTACTGCATTTCTTGTATTTAAGATTATTTTCTGTTCACAGGGTTTGTAGGACTCACAACCTATGTGCTTTCTTTTTTCAGTGGAACAAGATAGGACCCTGAGTTGGCAACAAAGCACACGCGAGTAGGTTAACCATCAGTGCTCCATAGTATATAGTAGTTGGATGCAAAGTTTGCTCATTTTTGTTTCGTTCATACATTACATATAGAGAAATGTGTAGTTCTCTTTTGGAGAGAACTGGTGGTGTATACAGCTCATTTTGTTAATGAAGGCAAGGTATCATTAAAATTTTAAATTTGTCTGTTTCATGTTATGATTAGGAATTCAAAATTATATTACGTTTTTAGTTGGATTGTGAAATCTACATGTTCCTCCTCACTCCTTGTGTTAGGGGGGATAGTTTCGTATCAGAGCATGGTTTAAGATGTAACTATCATACATGCATTTAGGATTGGTTTTTTTTGTGTGGAACTCATTATGATGGCTAATTTTATAGGATATGCCACCTCATCATCAATGTCATGGATGTGAGGGTGAGGCACAATAAAGTAGCTCTTCTGTATAGATGCCTCAAACCCCTCAGAAACACTACAACAAAGTTTCTCAATTGCCATAGCTAGTGCCCATGGAAAGGACCATGACCACAAGTAGGGGCATAGTGACCCACCAAGTCTAGGAAGGGATCGTGTTCTTCGAGCGACTTTAGGTGGACCACAAATCTTTTTTCATCAGGCAGGAAAAGGCAGACCACAACTCTTTTGCATTCCATGAGAGATGAACCAAATTCTACTTTTGTTTTCACATACAAATTCTAATTCGACTTTTAAATACACAAGCGATTCCAAACAGTTCTATGATATGCTGCGAACTAACTTTCAAAATTATGGATATTGGATATAAGATATTTAATTGAGACTGAATTGGAGTTTGAAACTGAACATAAATCTGACTCAGATGTAGTTCTCTAAATCCACATCTAATTTGATTTCTTGACCAGATATATAAATTTTTTTTCCATATCCAACCTTTTGAAACATTTCCTATCCAAATTGGATCCATTGACATCCCTAGTTACATAACAATGTTTAAAGAAAAAAATAACTCACAGTCCAAGAGTTCCGTTTTCCTTTGGAAGCCGGCGAATGTCAACTGAAGGATCTAAAGGACGACTTTAATAAGACTGATTTTCAATACAATGATCTACTACAAGTACCATCTGCCATTCTAGCCAAAGCTATCGTACAGTATATATGATCCATCCTAGAGATTGCAACATTAAAGGGGTAGGAGAGAAAGGGTAAAGTTTATGCCGTTGAACTGCCTTAAGACTCATCCAACGAGCAACATTTCAAGCCAACATCCAACAACATACTCAAGTATTTGCAATATATCTACGTGTACTTCGTAGCCAGACTTGGGAATTCAAATGTTTATCAACCATCTCTGAGCCTTCATGCTTGGGACAGCATTTTTCACTTCCTGCAAACAGTGTATTCTGCTGATCTACAGCCAAACTGTATCTCAACTTCTTCCCTTTTTTGGTTTTATGGTTTTGCCATTTTAACTTTTCTCTTCATGAGAACAGCCAGGTTCAACCTCAATCAAGCTACAAACCCCAGTCACTTCGTGCTAAGGTTACAGGGACGCCTCCTACTGTATGAAACCATTGACAAGACTAGCTAACAAATTCTTTATTTTTTATTTTCTCTAGAATATTGTATCTTTTTTGTTTATCCAACTCATTCCAGAAATTTCATGTATGTTAAAAATAACAAAAAAAAATACGTCAATCTCAGAATTTCGCTAGTCCCCAGGCAATAACTGCACAAGTGAACCAGCATTGTTAACTTGTGCAAAAGCACAGAAATAAAGGAAGACATTGGGATTTCCATGCAAGTATCTCAGAGCAAAACCTGCAACAAGTTTGGGAAAGAATGAGCATTTACATCTTGATGTCATTTAAAGGCATTCTATAAACTAATAGCTGAATCCCCAATAACAACACAACCTCACCCATATTGTAATGATCCTGTCAAGTCTTTACATATGAAAGGCAAAATTATCTAGGGCAGACAGTTATGGTTCTTGGGGTTTCTCTTCAAGTCAGCTACTTAGCAAATTAGATCATACTCATAATAATCTCATCACTGCATTCTCTGCAACAGTGGCAATAACATAAAGAAACTAAGAAGGCAAAAAAGGATGACTCTGTGTTTGTCCAGAAACAGGGATGACTAGATCAAATTTACTTTACCAAGAAAGCTATTTCAGCTTGTCATATGTACATAAATCTACAAACAGGTTCAAGGTGTTGACCAATCCTCCAAGAACTTTTACAAGCTCATCACCTTGCTGTCTTCTGAATCCAGTCTGTGTTACACTTCCCTTCTCTACATCCAATGAGGAAAAACCATCATCAATCTTCGCTATCTTACCTTGAAGAATTGCATCAATATGTTCACAGTTCTCCTTTAGCTCAGCAGTAATTTCCTGTTCCCTTTCGATTTTGCTCGCAGGTGGATTTCCTTGACCTTCTCTTTCTGACCCTTGCAAGGAATGTGATACTCCTTGAACTTTAATCTTTGGCCCTTGCAAGAAGAAACTAGAAATAACTACAGAGAAGAATTCAGGGAAATTGTTTGTATAATTGTATGACATGAAAGAAGGAAAACAAAACACTTGCCGCAAATAGTTTTATTCATGAGCTAGTAGCTAATTTTGACAGCTAACAGTAGTAAAAATATGAGTGGTTCTATTCATGAGTTACTAGCTAAGTTTGAATACTACTAGTAGTGGAGGAACTACTTTTGTTTGACAACTACCAGTACCAGGACTGCTTTCTTCATACAAACACATGGCTCTAGTTGGATGACGGCATTAGAATATCTGGGATCGGCTAGGAAACCAAACATTGAGGGTTAAGCATACCAGGGAAACTACATCTTTCCAACACTTCAGGAGTTAATAACATGCATGTTCCTTTTAGTATGCATCTACTAGAAGCACGTATATCCAAATCTCATTCTTCATCTTCCTGACAATTTATTCTCAGCAGCTAAAATGAAGAAAAAAGTGATTCTGTCTCAAATGTCCAATGCTTAAAGTTATGTTTCAATAACAATAAACACATGCACATGTAGGAGGTCCTAGTACCAACCAAACAGACTTCTTCCATTTCCTGAAAATGCTTTTTTGGTTTTTCACCTACTTCAACAGACATGACTACCTTTCTTCTTTTATCGAACAAAATATATAACAGATGCGACAAATGTCTCAAAGGCATGTCTGACAATATTTTGATGAAATGTTACCAACACAGAACCTCCGTTAGAACAAATTTAGCTCAGAACCTAGAATAGACTAGACGGACATCTTTGTTAGCATCATTTTGTCCTTTTTTTTTTCAGATAAATTATAATCAAATTTGATGCACATAAACAGCACATAACAAATGCATATCAGAAAATATATCATGCAGGAAATCCCCCTTACTAGGTTTAACAACCTGTGGTCCTCCCAAGATTTTCGACAGAAGCATATGTTCACTCAGTGACTGGTTTTGTTCATGAGCTAGTAGCTACGTTTGAAGACTACCAGCAGCAGGAATATGATTAGTTTTATTCAAGAGTTACTAGCTAAGTTTGTGGACTACTAGTCGGTTTCAAAACTACTAGTATGAATACTTTCTCCCTAGAACCGCATGTCTCTAGTTGGATAGTGCATTAGGCAGGCCTGTCAGTGGTCATACATATCAAAGAAATCAGGTTATTTGGGGTTGATAGGACACTAGGCAATCCGACGGTGACTGTTGTGCTTAAACCTAGCGAAACTACTCTTGTCCAACACTTCAGGAGAGTCATCTTTGGAAAATAGACCTCAACAAATATGTTCCTTTTCTGTGCATCTTAGAACAAGCATGCAGATCCAAATTTAACTTCTTTGTTTCTACCAATAATTTATTCTTAGAAACTAAACGAAAAAAAAAGTGTTTTATTGAAAGTTATTTTTCTATGACAATAAAGGCATGCACATATAAGAGGTTCGATTACCAACCAAACGTTGCCTAAGGTTGTTCTTCTTCCAATTTCTCATAGTGCTTCTCTTCTTTTCCTGCTACTTCAACTGATGTAAACTAGGTTTGCCTCTTTGATCAAACCAAATATATAATAAACGCATAAAGATCTCAAAGTATAATCTGACAATTATTTGATGAAAACTGCGCCCAAAGCAGGACAAACAAAATTTTCCGGAGATTGGCATCTTTGTTATGATCTTTCTTTGTTCTATTCTTAGATTAGAAAATACTCAAACTTGATGCACATAAACCAACAGTTAGCAAATGCATATAACAAATACACCAAGCAGAAAATCCCCCTTACTAGTTTTTACAAGAGCAGCCTGTGTGGTTCTCCCACGTTTTTTGACAGGAGCATCGGATTCACTCAGTGACTCAGAATCGGATTTTTCCTCTCGAGCAATCAGAAAGTCACGTATCACTCCATATATCTCCTTATCAAACCCCGCCGGAAGCTCAAATTCCTTCTTCTGCTCATCAGAAAGATCCCAATATGAATTATCCTGAGATTCAGACTCCCAGTCCTTGATCTTACTATAGTGCCCAAACACGGACTCCCACTGCTTCTTGCATTGATTTGATGGTCTGACAACGCCACGATTCGCACAATTCTCAGATATGATCTTCCATTTCTGGTAACTTGAAAGTGCTTTCAGGGAGTCCTCTTCAATGGCAATAATCTCCTTCACCATAATAAGCATTTCACCCACACTCCAATCCGGAGCAGCCTGTGACCGAGTGCAACGGGAGGCTGGTGTCTGTGTCATCGGCTTCAGCTTCTTTTCTCGCCTCCTACCTTTGCTTGTCTCAGGCGTCTGAGTTTCTATATATGAGGTGGGTGGTTCCATATGCAGGTGGGAAGAAGAAAACGAAGACTGGGAGATCAAAATATGCCTGAAGAACAGAAAACGTGAGAGCATAAACAATGGGAAATACAAATAAGCATATTTTATGTACCCAAAACAAAGTAAATCAAATCATGGAACCAAACCGACGTACAATTTTCTTTGCTTTCTTCTCTTCTATGTGCCTTACAATCCCCCCATAAGCTGCAAACTGGCTAGAAATGGAAGAAGAAGAAGAAAAGAGTTACAAGGGAGAGCTTCGGTTAGGTCATTCGGCCGAGGTCCCCTCTTTCTCCTGCACTTCAGAAAAGTATCTGCCATATTTCTCATCTGCCGCGTGTTCTCAAAATTGGTTCCATTTTTTTATTATATTTTCAGTGTGAATCTTTGTAAAAATATAAATAAACGAGACTAATACCTTTATTTTCACGTGTCTGAACGGGCATTTTGAAACTTCCACATGACAAAAGATATCACGGAGTCATAAAAAGAATACTTTACTCAAGATGAACTAACAGCTGACCCCTCAATAGAGTCAATACATCCCTTTTTCAGTTATTTATTACAAAAAAATGGTGGGACAGTAAATAGGTTAGATCTCACTTCATAAAATGCTTATTATTCATTTGAATGAAATTAAAAAAAAAAAAAAAAAAAACTTAATTTTGATGCTAAAACTAAGTCAATGGCATCACATTCCTACCTGTCAATCAACATACCCTTTATTCAGGGGCATAGTTAAGGTGGGGTCTACATGGTCCTGGCCCCACTTAAAAAAAAAAAAAACTAAAAAAATTTACATGTAACACTTTTTCTATATAAAATTTTGAAAATTGATATTTTGGCTCTAATCAAAACTTAAAAATTTTAATTAAGCTTTTTTTATGAAAAATTTATGTCTCCTGAATTTATTCATG
This sequence comes from Nymphaea thermarum, assembly GCA_011799765.1. Lineage (NCBI taxonomy): Eukaryota > Viridiplantae > Streptophyta > Magnoliopsida > Nymphaeales > Nymphaeaceae > Nymphaea > Nymphaea thermarum. The sequence goes on along the minus strand of JAANDH010000186.1, from coordinate 60,756 downwards.
CTAACATGTGATATTATGTGACCTTTCATATTTGCATGTAAAATTTGATCACTCCACGTGTCAATCGTTTAATATTTGACTACCTCAATTGGCGTGTGCAAAATTTTGAAAGTGATGGAACCCAACTTGTTGGTACCAGACTTATTATGCCTTTACTAGAGGTAATCAAGTAAAGTAGTTAGTTCCATCCTTCTATTGTTTATGTATTTAAATATCATCATGTTCTAATATAAAAATAAAGCAAATGTTTCCTAAATTTTTAAAATAATATGTTATTAAAATCGAATTTGAACTTCAAAACTTAGGACTCATAACGGAATGTCATTAGATTATGCTCATTATCTTCATAGGTCAAGCAACAATTTACCATCTTACATCTCAAAGATTCGATTATTAGGATTTGGTTTCTAACGGTTAAAGGTTTCGGACTAGGTCTATATCCTAAGTTTTGATTCATTTGTGCTCTGATTTCAAATTGAATTTTGAAAAACTTATTTTTTGATTGAAAATTAAGTTTTAAATTATCAAGGTTTGATATATCTTCAGTTGTCAGATTTAGGGTTGAGATATCATGATTTCAAGTTTAATATATCTTGGTGATGAACTAAAGTTCTTAGTTTCGGTCAGGTTCCTTTAAGCAAACTTAATTGATTTGAAATTTTAGGGTTTCAGTCTTTAATGGTTTGTTGTAGGTTTCGCAAACACTGAACTTAGACTTTATTGATGAGTTTAAAGGTCTATGCTTTAGGATTTTGACATTTTCAATGAGATGCTTTGATCCGTGAATCTGTTAGGTATCTAAGATTTGTGACTTGATGTCTTTTAATTTAGGTTTTAGGTTAGAGGCTTCAAAGTTATGAGGTTTTCTACTGGCCCATGTTTAATTAGTTGAAGTTTAATTAAAATTTTGTGATTTGTGATCCGGGATTTGATATTGGTTTTCAGAGACTTTAATGTGCTAAGAGTTTTGATTAAAAGTTTAAGTCTAAGTTGATTAAAGGTTCAACATTGATTTTGCTAAGTTTTATGATGTCCTAATAATTTGATCTTTGAGGTTTAAGAAAACTTCATTTTTGAAATACTCGTGGTTTTGAAATTCTTTTGAGAAACATTGATGCAATTTATACAACATTGTGCCCAATTAGAGTTTAAGTGAAATTAGATTATTCTTCACCCAAATTAGTACTTAGGTTATAATACTAAATCAATCGTATTAAATTCTAAGCAGAGGTGAATTGTGTGCTTTGATGGGCAAAATGTGTTGACTTTAAAAACCAATGCATGTTTAATCTAGGTGATCCTTATCAAGTTTTTAAGAGATTAGCTTCTCTCTAATCCAAGAATATTACAACAAATTAGGAGGCTTAACTTGATTAAAGGTGTTGTGTGGTCATTTTTAATGAACAAATAAAATATCAAAGTTTTAGTTATATGTAAGGCCTCGAGAATTTATGCAAAAATTATGAAAGAAAAAGATTAAGGATGGAGGCACATATCTAACCCCTTGATACCTAGTTGGTAAGGGAATTAATCCAAGTGAACTTGAGGGCCTGAAAAGGTGATTATTTATTCTATAAACTAAGGCTAGTGCCACTGTTAGGAACTCTATTCATCATTAAATTCTCAACTAAGCATAGTCTGAGCAAATATGAGCAAAGATAAAATTATATGAAAAGTTAAAAAATAACAACCATCTTATTCTAAACATAATTAAATAAAAGAAAACATGTTTAATCTAAGTGATGCTTCATCAAGGCTTAAATCATTAGTTCTTTAATCTAAGATTAGTACCACGATTAGAGATTGATCATCTTTAAGGGTGTCTGAAGATACACATTATCTAAATAAATTAATAACTAAGCTTAAGAGAGAAGGGCATACCTAACTCCTTTAAGGTTTAATGACGCTATCATTAAATCTATTCTAATCTAAGCATGCTTAAGAAATAAAATAAAGATTATTTTTTGTGAAACAAAATAAAATAAAATAAAGAAGAAAAGAAAGGGAGGGAAGCTTACCTAAGGGTGGTTTTCCTGGAGGCCAAGGAAGAAGAAAAAAAAAAGTAAAAAAGAGTGAAGAAGAGGAGAGAGAGACTTTGATAGATGAGAACGAGAAAAAACCACCCCCATCTATAGGGATAGAGATGGGCAAAAAGGTAATAATGAATGGGGATTCTTTTGGGCTAGTTTGTGGTTTTATTTATGCTTTTCATGTCAAGTTTTGAGTAGTTTTCAAAGTTTGTGGGCATTACAAATAGTTTTCTTCCATGGTTTTAGATTTTATTCGGTCGAGAGTGGTTTTGTCAAATAGTGGATATTATTTAAATAATGTGGTTTTGAGGTATTAAAACTATAAAAAAGAAACGAAAAAATAGAAATCGGTGAGCTGTTTTTTGTGATTTTTGGGCAAAAAATAAAGTTTACTCTGAGAAAATAAAGGTTAGATTGGGCATCGAAATCAAGGGTATTTTTAGGGATTATCTTTTAAATTGGGATTTTGGGTCTGGATTTTAGATTCTGAATTGGATGTATGGACCTTGGATGTTGGTAAGTTGGATCTAAAAATGATACATGGATCCAGATTGGACCCGAAATTGAAAATTTGGATTGAAATGAATCGAGAAGTTGATAGTTGATGTGACATGTATCCAAAAGTGAGATTTGGATCTAGAAGCTAGATATGGACCTGAAATTGAAAATTTGGATCCAAAATGGATCCATAAATAAGATTCGAATATAAAAAATGATAACTTTAAACTTGATTTATATGTAGATTGAGCTTTATGGCACATGTATGTATCCGCGTTAAAGTTTGGACTGGACCGTCAGAGCGAGCCCCTTCATTAAGATCCGTTGGAGCTCCGCTCTTCCCCTCGCTAGCCATTCGTGCATGAGCAAAACTATTTGATCCTCGATTTGTATTAGCAGCAAAATAGTAATATGTGGATGAATTTTGAAAAATGTTCTTTTAAAAGGTTGCAAAAAATTACAATTAAGACTTACAGGCACAATGATATGCCAACAACCGAACCACTTTAATTAAATTGAGATAAAAACTAAATCGGTGTCTTATAATGTTTAAAAACAAAATAAAACTTGCTTCATAAGCCAATAAAATGACAGTGCAATCAATAAAGGTGATTAAATGTTTGGCTGTGTACCACATATGCAACCTCCTGTAGTTCCTAGGGGTGGGTATCGGGCCGGCCAGCCCAGCCCAGCCCAGGCCCGGCCCGATAATATTGCCGGGCCAGGTACCGGGCCTGGCCACCAAAAATTAGGCCTGGCCCGGCCCGCCTGCGAGGAGGGATAGCGGAGAGGGGAAGGGAGAGGAGGGAGACGGGAATGGAGAGTGGAGACTGGAAGGGAGAGGAGGAGGAAGGAGGGGGAGAGGAGCAGGGAGAGCAGAGAGGGAGACGGGAAGGGAGAGGGGGAGCGGACAGGGAGAGGGAGGCATGGGACGGAGAGGCGATCGGGTAAGGAGAAGAGGGAATGGAGGTGGGCGACGAGGACGACGCTGGAGCGGAGGGAGGAGTACAGAGAGGCCGTCTGGGAGGGCAGCAGGTAGAGATCGTTCTCGGAGAAGAACCGGTGGACGGAGACGATGCAGTTGACGACGGAGGAGAGCAGAGTCGCCGCCTCGTCTTGCTTCAGGTTAATCCCCTGCCTTGTCCGCTTCCTCGGCCTCTCCCTGGGCCTCCGGTTCGTCCGTCGCTGCCTTCTTCCTGGCCATCGTTGTCGGGCAAGGGGGGAAGGGGGAGGGAGACGGCCAGACGGGAAGGGGGGGGAGGGAGACAGGAAGGGGGGGAAGGAGGCCAGATGGGAAGGGGGAAAGGGGCCGGGCCGGCCTGTCGGGCCCGGGCCAGGATTTTCCGGGCCCAAACCCGACCCGACGCCCAGCCTTAGTAGTTCCCTCTCATCTACATTCCGTCATTCACCTGAAACACAAAATAAAGAATGAGAAACTCGAATGACTATGAGAACATTACTCAGCAACTAAAACCACAGCGGAGTACAAAAAATAAAAACATGTACATCTAATAGTGCGTAAGATAATAATAAACCTAAATATTCAAACGTACATAATTCAAATAAAGGCAAACAAACATAGAGTGATTCCTAATCTATTCAACGGTTTCTCTTTTGTCATATCTAAATCAATGCATGTATACTATGTAGTTTTACATTAATGTATCCAACAACACCTATGAAGCTATAATTGATGTCGAGATGACTCAGAAAGCTTAATATTTTAGCACAACAATTTAGTAAATTGTCTAACATGATTAACCTGTCTCATCCAAGCTAGTATACTAAATCCACATCTGGTTAACACGTTCCATTTTATCAGGTCTCTATGAAAACTAATTTAAGGGGTTCTTGTAGCCTTATGGTGTTGGAAAAGTGCACATTATTTCAAACAATATCTCCTACAGTAGCTTCAAAACCGGCATGGTAAAGAGACATTTTTTTAAACAATATCTCCCAGAGTAGGCTGCATGCTGCTATAACTTAAATGGATAGGAGCTTAACTTCCTTTGGATTCTAGTCATAAATGAGGCACAATGTCAGTGATCGACTTTTTTACCCTTGAGAACGTGTCATTCCACACTTTTTCATGTGGCTCAAACCTTGTTGAATCTTCACAAATCATACCTAATATTAATTTATTCTTTCAAATAAACTTACAATATTGGAAACCATAAGAGTATTAACAACAACCAATGGTGTGCAGAATTGCATGTGCCACCAAAATAACTACATTTAAAAAGATAACCGAATAAAAAAACTTTCAGGTGAGCGAGACCGTTATTCCTCTGCCCAAAGGTCTCTCATTCCCCCTACCTTTCGTAGTCTTGAGCTACTTTGGTGTCGAAAGACACATGAGCATAGCGTCCATGGAAATCAAACTAGAGACTTGCCATCCAAAGGACCCTAGCCCGACCAACTACACTACAATAACATTTATCAATGATGGCATGTTTATTCAACATAACACAATGTGCATTGATGTGAATTCAAAAATTATAAGGAGCTCATGCCATAGTGGGTCCCACAACCTCACCTCCGTATGATACCTACATATTCATTAATAAAAAAAAAAGGCTTTTACATGCATCAAGAACTCGGAGGCACTGGTACGAACCTCCTAGGCCCAACCTCCCTCTTGTCGTGCCAGGGTGCGAGCCTGGCCGACCACGACCTCCCCCTAGGCCAGGTGATAGAGACTAGTTTGTCTAGAGCAACAGACCGCTGAATTTCCCTAGCCTGAGCACCCTAGCTAGGTGGGTCGGCTTACTATGCACATTGGGTACCCTTTTTGGATGACCTAGTGCACTAGGCGCCCTTCTTTTGGTCTTTTATTCGTTTATGTTTAGTTATTTATTGTTTTGCCACTTTGAGCTAAGGCTGGGCATCGAGCTGGGCCGGGCCCGATAAAGTTCTGTCAGGAACGGCCCGACAGGCCGCTGGGCTGGGCGGGGCCGGGCCCGGATATTTGAAACCCGAGCCCGGGCCCGGCCCGGCATAATAAAATAATATTATTTTAAATTTATAAAATAAATTTTTAAATATAAAATAGTATTTATTAGTAATAAATATATTATATTAAAATTAATAAATATATATTTTAATTTTTAACGGGCTTAACGTGCTGACCCGGGCCGGCATATCAGGCCCGAGCCCGTTAACGATTTTTCCCGGGTCGGGCCCGGCCCGGCCCGGCCAGCTTTTTCCAAGGCCCGGACCCGTGGCGGGCCGGGTACCGGGTACTCGGCGGCGGCCCGGGCCCGGTGCCCGGCCTTACTTTGAGCAGCTATATACATAGTTGTTAAACTCATTTGTCACTTTTATTTTATGCTGATTATTGAAGAGCTTACCATTGAAGGGCAACACATTATAGCGTAGAGCAGTGAATATTGAAGCTTCACGTGTTGCTAGCGTGATTCTTCAGGAAATTCAATTGTGTTGAAGGTATGGTTCTCTGTCAACATGCAATTGTGTTTGGAGCGATTCAACCGCAATTGTTTGTAGTTCTGCTAGCAAAGGAAGGGTTCGCAACTATTCATATCTTGGATTCCGTCGATTGGAGGTGATTTCGATCGACCTTCATCCGCTAAAATCCTTGCCAATGTTACTACTTGCTTTTCACCAACAGGGCCTTGTTTTTTACCTATTTTCAGCGTCACCGATGGACTGATCGACAATCAGATGGTTGGTGGCAAAAGGCCCTTAGATGAGTGCCTCCGACGAGCCGTTATCCGACTCCTTCCGACCTCAGATGAGCATGTTTCGATCTAACGAAACATCACTTGCCGTTTCAGACGAAACAACGATTCTCCGCATGGTTTAAGGATTTTCCGGTGTCGTCCGAATTGGGTTGGCACCAGAGCACCTGCCTGAGACCAATCATCCCACAGTCTGCGATTTTTGCTCATTTTTTCGGGATTTGATGAGATTTGATCAATTAGAAAGTAAACTGCATTGTGTTCATCTTTCCTGGAGACAAAACAGGTGTTTCGTTAGACGAAATGTGTTGATGAGCGGAGTACTGGATATGAGTATTTGTTCTTTATTTTAGTTTTTTGAGTGCTTGAGAAAAATGAAGTCTTTTTTTAAAATGAAAGAGAAAGAGACTTGTCCGTCGATACAATGTCTCGTTGTTCTCAATGCTATTATTGGGGTAACCAACTATGTTTTGCTTTGCACATTGTAATATGTCAAGGTTACTTTAAAATCTTACATGTGTGTGTGTTCAAGTCAAGAAAATTTTCAAAGTACTGAGATAAATATTGAAGAAACTAAATTAAATTTGGTTTAAAATATTGTGCCCTCTGATTTAAAATCATGGTCTTAGGGGTTGATGAACCCCAAATAATTAGCAACTTTAAAAAGAATGAGATCCAAATGTAGAAATATCAAATAGTTTAGAAAATAAATTATTCAAACAAAGATACTTTTAGAATCATTTGAGGTCTTCCAATTATTGTCGTTAGAACTCAAAGATAAGTTATGTTCAACGTCTTGAAGATAGAAGTTTTCCACTTATTTGAGGAAATATGATTAAAAACATATTTGTAAATTACTTGTTTTGCAAAACATAACTTCAACTTGTCATACTTTGTAAAAACAAGTTTATAAAGCTTTGTTTTGAAAATTAAAATCATGAATTAGAGGGACGAGAACCATAATTCAATTCATCATAAGGCCAAAAAGAGAGGGACTTTGCAACATTGCAAATATTTGAAAATAAAAATAATATGTTGGAAACAATAAATATTTGATATTTGAAACAAGAAAATTTTATAATTTATAGGAGTGTTTCCACTGAATCATTAAGTAAGATTCAAGATTTTGGCGTAATTTGATTATCATCTCATTAGGGTAAGCTTTTTAGAGATGTACTTGTGAGCATTTATAAATCTCTTAAGTGATTGTGTATGTTTGATTGCATAAATTTTTATATGCTTAAAAAAAAAGAAACTATTTATACTATAACACATGTTTAAAGAGCAACGAAAAAAAAATCGTAGCGATAAAATCTCATCTAGCAGTCATTCAAAGATGTATTGAAAATATATGTAACCAAGGGAAGGTTAAAAATAAATGAATGAATAAAAGAATATGAAAGATGGATTTACAATTTGAAAAATAAAAAATGATGTGTTCAATGCAAATTAACATGTGCATTAAACATGTTTGGGTGTTCTAAGGTTGAACACGCCCTAACCTAAATCCTCACATTGTAATATGCATTTACAAACAGAGTGATTTGAAGGAAAAATAATTAAAACGAGAAAAAAATAAAGATGAGAAATTAAGGAAAAGAAAAAAGTAGAAGAAGATATGTTCAAATGAGAGAAATATAAGTTAAAAAGATGCACGATAGTCAACAATGAGAGAAATAAACGTTAAATTGAAAGAGAGAAAAATAAAGGATGAGAGAAATATAAGTTAAAATTGATAGAGAGAGAGAGAGAGAGAGAGATTGAAATGTAAGAAAATCAAGTTTAAACGAGATAAATGAAAAAGAGAGAAAAGTAGAAAAAAAAAAGAAACGGAGAGAGAGAAAAAAATGAGATAAAAGAAAGGAAGAAACAATTTAAAACAATAAAAAGATAAGTTAAAAAAAGGGAAAAAGATATTTCCCGAAATAGATAATGAAGAAAATGTTGTCTTCGTTATGTTTTTGGAGAATCAAGGAAGATTCTTAGCTCCGGAGAAACTCTAAACCTTTATTGACTTGGCATAAAATAAAAAGAGAAATACATTAAAAGATAATGACATAAGAAAAAGAAGTAGAAAAAGAGACAAAAAGAAACTAGAAATGAAGTCTACATAACTTGTTATGATGGATTCTAAGGCTCCTAGAGGATGGCTCCGGTTAATTGAAAATGGAAGCTTGATATTGAAAATGAAGAGAGCCAAACAATAAAGAAAAATTGAAGAAGAATAATGGAAAGAGGAAGAGAAGAAGAAGTCTAGAAGAAGAGATAATTGGATAGAGATCTAAAGCAAAAATTCTAAAACTTTAAATAGAAAGCTCTAGAGGGTTAGTTTGGACTTTGTACCCATGATTGAAGATTTCAAGAGGTATTTATAAAGAATTTTGGAGCAAAAACTCATAAACATTTTTTAATTTAACAAGGTTTTCATGCAAAATTTAAATTTTTTGAATTATTTTTATTTTTTTTTAAATAAGTCATAACCAAAAGGGATTCCTTAATCCTGCTAACACTGTTGGGAGGGTGTTTGCAGGGCTAGTGCGCACGCAACAGGCCAAAAACTACCTCCAAAGCATGGTGTTGCCAAAAAAGTGGTTGTGCAGGAAACGTGTAAGGGCACGCATGGGCGGGATTAGATGTGTCTGCCTATGCGGCCTTACCCCTTGGCCAAAGAGTACGGTAGAGCCTTGTGTTGCTTGACTAGGGCACGCAGGGGGGGGGGGGGGAAATGCCCCCGCTATTGGCTCAACAATGGGCCAATAAATGGGGTTTTTTTTGTCTCCCTAGCCTCTCAAGGTGGGTCTCAACTTAAAAAAAAATAAAAATATTTTTTTTTTTAATTAAAATTTTGAAGGGTAAAATAATCTTTTGATTAAGGTGTATTCGGCTTCGTTTTAGGTGGTTTCAAGCTCGTTTTAGGTGGTTTCAAGCTCGTTTTAGGTCCCAATTGGGTTTACTTAGTCCCGAAAGTATTCCGGTTGATGCCCACGGCTCTCTGACTAAGCTTTCAACTCCGCTCTGCCACATCTCGGCCAACCTTCGGCCATGCTTTGGCTGCCCTCTTCCAGCATTTGCGCAGCCTCTGCCGACAGTAGCCATACGTGGTCGGCCAAGCCATCGACGACGCAGCCGACCCGCACCCAGCGATGCCCGACTTTGTTGTGTGGCCGCCGGCCATGCAGACTCAACCACCAGTTACCCGGCCATAGCTAGCGAAGCTTGGCCACGTGGCCCCGACCAGTCTTTAGCTCCACCACAGCCACCTGCGACCCGTTCCAGCGTCATCCACCGCAGCCCGCTTCAGCATTTGCAGAATGCAGTCAACGATACTCGTTGCCCCGCCCCAGACCGCAGCCTTCTTTGTCAGCCACCTCCACGGCGTTTCACAGCCTGATAGCAGGTTGTCATGTTCTCACTCGTTCCACTTGTAGGCGGAAGATTTTTCCCATTCATTTTTTTCAGAAAATATATTTCCAGAACCATATTTCTAATTATAGATTTCCAAGCCATTAAACGGCCCCTAAATGAGTGCAGTGACTTTTCAACCACCTCGGGTGCTCCAGCCCGTGTGGGTCGAGCTCCCTTGGGTGTTCCCCGAACTGAGCCAGACGATCTGGTACTTTCAGCCGCTGCTTGTCTTGCACCTATCCCTCAGTGTCTGGTGATGGGTGCCCTCGACCCGAGCGACCCTATGCTTCATGGAGATGCCAGGTGAGCTCCCCAGCAGGTTAGCACCTTGATCACCTTATAGAGCGGAGATCCTTAGCTGGTTTGGGCTGTATTGGCCTACGGCTACCAGCGTGGCCGCTGTTGAAAGGTCCTAGTACCCGAAGGTCATGAGCCCTAGCTTGTAATAGGGGATTGGATATGATTTGGCCAATTCATAAGTGTGTATGATAGGGTGGTTTGCTTGAGTGAGTTGTGAATGATTCTCTTATATTGCCACTCATCATTGTACTAGCCTCCCAATGCAGATTTGGGGAGAGCTCCCTTGTGTATTCCTTGTCCTACTGGGGCTTTATTTAGTTGGAGCATCTGTCCAGTAGGGTGATTTTTGTATTAGCTTCATCTCTCCTCAGGCTTTTGCGGGTTATCGTGGGCAGTGGCCTAACATATTTTATAGCAGTTCAGTTCTTTCTCCAAAAACAGTGGATTCCTTGCACAACGACAGATTCCTTACAATAAAACAACGGATTTTGCCTTTTTCAAAGACATTTTTTCAATGTTTTGATTTTGGAAAGTGGATTTGAGGTGAGTAAGAGTGTATTCTCCCTATAGCACAACCATTGGCCATCTCCTGGATAGAAAATATTCAACCAACACATGCCATAGCTAGACATAAACTTGTTGAAACCACAAATCCCAAGCAAAAGGGAAAGAATCAAGTCATGGAAACTGATATCGCCTTATCTTGTAAATCAGGTCCTTATAGAGAAGAGCCCCTTGTTATTTCAAATTCATCTTATTTGCTACTTGTTCCAACAATGCTGGTAAAGTTACCCAATGCTAAAAAGAAGCCAAATGAGCTGCTCCTAGTTATGGGTAAACCCTTGGAATGCAAACAAGATGGTGCGTGGACCAATTCTAACAGTGCTGGGAGCAGCTTGGAGGAAAATATGCTTCTTTTGAAGTTAATGATGCAAGCAGTAGATCTATATATCTTACTAAGATGATGGCACATGTTGACAAAAAAACTTGTCATGAAAGAAGCTTATAAAACCAAAGCGCCAAAGGCTATGAATAAGAAAAAGAAAGAAAAAGGAGAAACCTTCTAGGGGCTTGCTGGTTTTCTCCAATGATCTCTACTATTTGGGAAAAAAAATAAAACTTTACAACGCACCACTTTGTAGCTCTGATTTGTTTTTTGCTTGAATTTGGTGTCAAAAAACTCTTTGTGGATGCTTGAGATTTACTCGTTGAAAAGTTGCACGGTGTACCATGTCTGCCTTTGACAATGGATATTGATATCCCTATTCATATTAAATACATAATTTGAAACATTTTTCTATCTATTTGGCTTACTTCCCAAATTCTTTGCTTATGGATAGAAGTTTTTTATTGTATGCAAATTATATAGCTAGTTGAATCTCAGTTTGATTGTTTTCTGAATCTTTAATTTGATTTGGATCTATTTTCAATTTAGGACTTGATCTTTACAAATTTAATCTGATACAACCACATAAGTAGGTTTAGATTTTTGTCAACTAGATCCAATGCATACCATATAAGATTCACTTTAATATAACAAATGACAAACCAAGTTATTTTCACCTTTGGTAAAATGAAAATAAAGTTTAGGAACTGTCAACACTCAAAACTAGTTTTCCATTCCCTCAAAACAAAGTTATACAGTGCCTAGTTTTCACCGTAATTATCCGTGTGTGAGGGCCCGTAACAACGGACCATCATATGTTATGGGCTGAAAATGACCAGAATACCCTTACTAGTTAAATGGAAGTGCCCTCCCTTGGGAAGGAAAAAGTGAAATTTGAGAGCATTTTTAGTTCATAAAATTATACAAAAAATACCTCATTGGTAAGTAAATTCAATCATGGAACATCATGCGTCTACATTAATAACAAATAGGAGGACCTGATGAAAATTTCCCTTGTCTACCAATTATCGAGGAGAGGTATCACTGTCTTGGCGATCAAATCCATTGCAATAAAAGAGACGGCTCATGTCCGAATTTCAAATCACATTGGCCGAGGCGCGAAAATCTAGAGGGAGGGAGAGAGAGAGAGAGAGAGAGAGAGAGAGAGAGAGAGAGAGGGGGGGGGGGGGGGGGGGGGGGGGGGGGGGGGGGGGGGGGGGGGGGGGGGGGGGGGGGGGAGGGGGCATCTTTTCTCCAGCTACGTTAGATCTGAGAGGCAAGCTCCTGATCTTTGCTGGTGTTTTCCAATCCCTTTTCCCTTTTATTCTTCGTGCTTCTAGAGTTCGCGGGTTCGCCAGGCGAGAATCAAGTTTTTGCTTGGGAATTTCAGAGTTTATGGGTTCTTTTTAGAGCAGGTGTGAACGTGGCTCTTCAGAAAGGGACATTCTTGCACGGTTAGCCTTAGTTATCTCTTCCTCTTATTGATGATATTTTCTCTGTGTCTGCGTCTGCTAAACTTGCTTCAGCGCCTCAGGAAAAAACCTTCGCTAGATGTTCGGGGATTTAGGTTTTCTTTTCAGCACGGACTGTTCCAGATGCGGGAGGAAGGAGAACTTGTAGTCAAGTTGATTTAAAGATGTTCTTCCTCCAGATTTATTCAGTTTATCTCGCTTAACGAGCTGAACTTTGGTAGTTTTTTGTTTTCGCTTTTTCAGTTTCGAAGTTGTGTTATCAAGTTTCATCCTTGAGCTTAGGAAAGAAGTTGTTTCAATCTCTGTCTCTGTCTTTTTCTTTTCGTTGTTTAGCATTTCCTTCTTCACAGACGTATTGTGTTTGAAGCACTTGTGATTTATCAAGACATGTTGGTAGTAGTTTTGAATTCGGCTTCGAATCCGAGCTTCCTTTTTATTTCTTTTCTATATAAAGAACCAAGTTCTCGGGAAGGTATTACAAAGTATACGTTTATTTTTGTCTTGATACTGCTATAAAACTACGGAGAAAATGGTTTTCAAATCGTGCTAATGTGGTATGTATTTGCTCCAGACGCATGGGTTAATTGTCCTCTTTAGGATATCTGAAGTTCAAGAGCGAAATAGGCCCTTATTCCTGTGGTTTTGATGTTCAACCTCACTCGATTTTCCATAACGGGCAAACGCCTTCTGTAGATTCTTTCACGCGTGTGCACATTGAGGTGTCTTGACCCCTGATATATTGCTGAACTTTGAGGCTTCATTTTCAACTTTCGTCAAACCTCAATAGGAAAGTTGAATAACCAGCTCTTAGGAAGGCCCTTTCCGAGAGAGCAAATCGGGTAAAATTTTTCTTCCATGAGAAAAATAGTGAACTCTGTTCCTTCCCTAAGCAGAGGCTGCACGGTGACGAGTTTGCTGGGTGCTCAAATAGCGTATATGAAGCTGAATATTGATCTGAATTCCCACCAGACTGCGTCCAAGCATCTTGGAGGCACTTGCTTATACCCATGCACATCAGGCATCAGGCATGGCCATATCCACAAATTGCAGTTTGATATCTTTTTCTTTTAAAGAGTTATTCAGAAGATAAGATCAGACTTGAACAAGGTTTGGTCAAAATTTGTTTGAGATTTCTTTCTTCCTTGAAATTGCACTCCTTTGAGAGAACCTTATATTTGGTGTATCACGCTTATATGTGAACTTTCCTGAGATCATGTTAGTTTTTAAATTCATGTGGTTTTGTTTATATATATATATATATATATATATGTATATATATATATATATATATGTATATATATATATATATATATATATATAT